>JAUMHP010000073.1:11100487-11144366 GCA_032361065.1 Enteromius trimaculatus | reverse complement strand
TTATTTATTTCTGTGTAAAAAGTATATACTTTTTGGTACAGGAAAAAAGCACATTTTATATATTACTGTAAATATAATTACAAATTTTTGTTGTTAATTTATTTTAATTTTAATTTAATTTAATTAATCTTATATTATATAATATAATTTATTTTTCAGATTATTTTCTTAGATAGAGCTTTTCTTAGATTTTCTTAGATTTTCTTAGTTTAATTAACATAGTGTTTTTCTGAATGGTGAACCTGTCTGTCTTAGTTCCCATGTTTCCCATAGGAAGCAATGTAAACGTGTTTTCACGGTAAATGGTGATTACAAGTATGAGTTATGACTGTTTGTTATGAAACATCCAGACACTAACAACAGGAGATCTTATGGAGCAGTGTGAGGTGGCTATTGGCTTCACAATGGTGGTCTAGGCCATAACAACAGAGCATGAGAAGTTAGCCATTTATGTGCCAACTAGCAAGAAGCTACAAAGTATTGTTATTATATGTACATGATGAGTCTTTATTCAGTGTATTTCCAAGCATACTTAATCTTATGAATCATGAGTTAGAAACAAGCTCTCAGTGAAACCAGCAGGATCTAATAAATAGATGTTGTTATCCACATTTCCTTTGTGGCACGGATACACTAGCATTTCAGGTCTTCATTTATGTTGTGTCTGGGCAGTAAACCCTGCCATTTCCATCTTAAAGACATGTAGGCCTCCACTGATTTTTTTGTGTAGGGTTTTAAAAATCTTTCTCACTGCATCACTTTGTTTAATTATTATTTTTAATGCTACTTCAACGGACAAACAGAGTTAATGACAAGGTAAGTACTTCCTACAAACTATTCATTGTAAGTAGTATGTGGTCCATGTTAAGAAGAAGCTTAAACCAGGTTAATGTAATCAGTCTGGTCTGTTGCTTTTAACGGGGTTTTAGGAACTTGTCAGCTAGCCAGGCTAGCCAACCAATAAAACTAGCTGAAGAGTACCTTTAACCTTAAGACCAGCAAACCATCTTAGGGTGGTCAAGTTGTTTTTAAGCATGAGTGTTTCCATTAATTGATGAAAAACAAAATGAAAGTGCAGAACATACACTACTTATGCTGGAGGTGTGTGTTGTCTTGCATGTGTCAGTGCACTTCAGAGTTTTGTAAAACCATGTTGTGGTTGATTTTCCTTAAATCGTCTTACCTTTTTTTGTTTTGTGATGTCTTACTTTTCTTTCCTTTGCACTAAATGATGATACTGTTGTTTTCTTTTAATAGGATCTGGCTGCTCTTCCTGAGAAGGATAAGACACCCATGGCAGAGGGGGGTTTAAACTTGAGTGGGGGTCAGAAGGCACGTGTGGCTCTGGCCAGGTATGTCACACATTTCCTCACCTACACTTGAACATCTCTCAACTCCTCAGATGTACACCAGCACCTGTAGTTTAAGCCACGCTGGAGTCCTCACTTGCCCCATAGCTGGTCTTTCCCACAGATATTTAGGGAAGAAAGTAAATCATGTTTACATATGGCTGTTTAATGACTGTCAAAACACATTGCTACATCGCAACTGGAAGTTTGTTCTTGGATCTCTCCTGGATTTACATGACCATAAACTCAATATTAAATCTAACAATCAAATACAATCTTGCAGCAATAAATAAAATCATGACTTTGAGTTATTGTTTGTTTGTGTAAAAGCTTCCCTCTGTCAGCGCTGTTGTGACATATTTTTTCCAGCTAAATTTATATTGTTAGTGCATCTTTAGTTTGCAGAGCTTACCACTTCTATTCCGTTAAATTGTTTATTAATTGAATTTAAGTTTATTAAATAAACTACATTTACCTCATTTTGTATTTAAATGATCAGATTGTCAGTAGTTAAAAATAAATGTAAAGTATATATATGTATCAAAATGTGAAGTTTTTTTTTCTGCACAGGACTATTTACAGAGATGCTGATGTTTACCTGCTTGATGCACCATTTACTCACCTGGATATTGCCACAGAAAAAGAAATATTTGACAAGTATGTATTTGGATTAACTAAATGAACTATATCGTTTAGATCATGTAGCATTTTGACTTTAATCTGTCCAAAAGTAATACAAATTAATTTTCTACTAAGTGCTTATAAAAAACCTATCTTTTTAGATGTTTTAGAATCTTTTCTTTTCTTTCTTTAGAATAAATTTGCTGCATATTATTAGTTAGTAAGGTAGTAGTAAGTTTATAGCGCTAATGCTTTATAAGCACTAATAAACAGCCAATATGCTAATAATATATGCTAATAAGCAAAAAGTGAGAAGTGGTCCCTATACAGAAGTGTTACCTCAACATCTTTTAATCAATAGGTTTATGTTTATCAAACATTTCGCTAACACTTTATGATAACTACACACTATGAATCATTAGTTAAGCATTAATAAACAGTCAATAGTCCTTTATAAAGCATTGTTCCAACATTAATAGTCATTAGTACTCAGTTTATAAATACAGCTTTAAATGCCTTGTTCATGATTTATAAGCATATCTAAATGTACAAAGAAGATTTAAGGGCTCGGTTATCTTCCTAAAATAAAAAAATAAAACAAACAACACAGAGGGATACAGAAATATTCATTTCAAGATGTACAAAATATACAACTGTACACATTTTTTTTCTATGAAACTGAAGGTTTGTTTTTCATTTATCAAGTGTACAGTTGTACAAATTACATTTTTTACATCTTGAAAAAATATGTCTGTGTTCTGTATCCCTCTGTGTTGTGTTTGTTTAACTTTTCTGTTTAGAATATAAATTAGCCTTTACATCTGCTTTATAAATGCTTTACAAGGTATAACTAGTCCTCACTTTAGATGAGCTCACAAAAACAGACGTCTGGCAACTACTAAATACTTTATAACTACCTGACTTAATCATAAATGTGCAGGAATATGTGTTAATAAATCATTTATTTACACAATGAACAACCATTATCATGTGTCTAAATATAAGATGTATTAATGTAAATTTAAATTATTTATTAATCATTTACTAAGACTTTCCAAATTGTCATGGGATTGTAGTTTTTCCCTCATTAAATACTTTATCTATCTTCTTTCCTATTCTCAAATGCTTTTTGGCTCTTTGTCATGTTGTGATTTACCAGTTCCTACTACATGTTTGGTTAATGGCTTATGATTCTTAAACTAAGGATTCTTCTAACAGAACTAAAACTGGGCTGGTACTTTTATGCTCTCTACACAAATAGCAAATTAAATGTAGCTTCTTACCAATAAATGGGACTAAATTGACAATACTAAAGTTAATTTGGCTTAAATGTCAGAAATATTACTGTATAATCTAATTTTTATGTATTTACCCAGATGTCTGTGTAAGCTGATGGCCTCTAAGACACGCATCTTGGTAACAAATAAGATTGAGCATTTAAAGCGGGCTGATAAGATCCTACTGCTCCACAACGGTGAAAGCTTTTTCTACGGGACCTTTTCAGAGCTTCAGTCAGAACGGCCTGATTTCAGCTCTTTGCTTTTGGGTTTGGAGGCCTATGACAATGTCAGCGCAGAGCGCCGCTGCTCCATCCTCACAGAGACTCTGCACCGAGTCTCGGTGGACGAGAGCGCAGGCATGCGTCCTGAACGAGCAGCTTTTCGTCAGGTGGCCCCATCCATGCCCGTGTACATAGATGAAAGAAAATCTTCAATTATCGGTAACACACTCGGATCAGCGCGTAAGGCATCCTTCATTCAGATACCTGAGGAAGAGGTTCGGAGGACATTACCTGACCGAAAGTTTTCCCTGGTACCAGAGAACGAGCTAGTGGACGAGTCTTTTATGGGAAGCGATGTGTATCATAACCACGGAGTGCATATGGCTGGTCAGAGAAGGCAGTCGGTGTTAGCTTTCATGACCAATGCACAAGGTCAAGGCCGTCGTGACCACCTTCAGTCATCTTTCCGTAGACGGCTGTCCGTCGTGCCTCAGAGTGAACTGGCGTCTGAGCTGGACATCTATACTCGCCGCCTGTCAGACAGCACGTATGAAATCACAGGGGTCCTAGAAGAAGAGAACATTGAGGTGTGGAACATTTTACATTTTACTTTACACATTAGGCTTTAAAGGGAGGGTATGCGGATGAGTAAAACACGGGGTACTTATCATTTTTCAGTGGACTATCCCTTTAACTTCATCTGATTTGCTTCTCTTTGCAGGCATGCTTAGTTGATGAAATAGATGAAAAGGAGGAGGTATTTGAAACAACAAAGTGGAACACATATGTGAGATATGTGTCAAATAATAAAAGCCTTCTTTATGTTCTGATCTTCATCTTCCTTATTGCTGCAATTGAGGTAATCTTACTATTTTGTGCATATATTCATATTCCGTATACTGATTAACATTGTTGATGTGTTTCCACAGTTGAAATGTTTGATATTATAGTAAAGACTTTCTATTCGTAAATGAATTCTGAAGAAAGGCTTTGCCATCACAGAATTAAAATACATTTTACAATACATTAAAATAGAAAACAGTTCATTTCAATTGTAATAATATTTTACAATATTACTGTTTTTACTGTGTTTTTTAAAATTAAATAAATGAAGACCTGATGAGCACTAGACACTTCTTTCAAAAACGTAAAAAATCTTACAGTCCCCAGGCTTTTGAACAGTAGTGTACATCTATATTTACTAACCTTAATTCTTTATTGTGTGTTTTTAGGTTGCAGGATCTGTAGCAGGGATTTTTCTGATAACAGAGTAAGTGTTTTTCCTTACTTCATTTTCCAGTGATCTTCTCTTCTAGGCACAACTAAACTCTTTCTTTGTCAAGCATTCCTCTGGAATTCAATTAAATTAATCCACAAAATACTGCATTATCACTTCTTGGTTGTAGTGAACTTTGGAACGAAGAGCGCCAACGAGTTGAGCCAAATATGACAAAGTACTCCAACATGTCTTCACCTGGAAAAAACTATGTCATCATTGTGACAGAGACAAGCAGCTATTACATTCTCTACATCTACGTGGCCACGTCAGAGAGCCTCCTCGCGATGGGATTTTTCCGGGGTCTTCCATTTGTGCACACTATGATCACTATCTCAAAGAAACTGCACCAGAAGATGCTGCATGCTGTTCTCAGTGCACCCATGTCTGTGCTCAATACCATGAAGACAGGTCAGTGTTATCAAAAGCTGAAATAAGTAGAAGCAAACCTTTTCTGACTTTAATACCATTTGTATCTTTATGTAATTTTTGCAGGCCGAATAATGAATAGGTTCACAAAAGACATGGCCACCATAGATGACATGCTTCCTCTCCTCATGTTTGACTTTGTCCAGGTTTGAGTCTCCTTAAATAAACTTTTATTGTCAAAAGCCTTGAATAGATGGGTAGATGAATGTCAATTTAGTGCAGCATTACTTACTTTTGCCTCTAGATTCATGACATTCTACAGAGTTAGTATCAACAGGTTAATAGTGTATATACATCAGGTGATCAGGTTAATATATATATCATGCATCAGTACTATAGCACACTAGATTGTGTCCCAAATCATAATATGTTCAAAATAGTATGTCAAATGGACTAGGATGATATCCTACAGGCTATTTATTGATTTCTCACACACACAAATATGCTTTTTGGGCCAATATTGCCCATAACATTCTGCAGAATGAAAAAAAGTTTTAGACAAATAAAAAAGCTTTCTTGGCAGTTTTAATCAAAAAAAGCAAAAACGTTTTTTTGCAGTTTTCATTCATTTGATCTGTCATGCTGTGCAGTATTATTGTAATTTTTAAATAATTAATCATTAAAAACACTATTTAATATATAATTATGTTTCAATATATGGTTTGGTGCCTAAGAAACATTTGTGCTAAATCAATAAAAATCTATAGATTTTAATCTATACAAAATAAGCATTTATGTGAAATGCAACTCTTTTGTAATGTTAAAAAAGTTATAAATGACTTAGGAGAAAAAAAGCAGAACAGAGTCTAAACTTGGCCTTTTTTTCCTAACAGTTGACTGTAGTGGTGGTTGGATGTATTCTTGTGGTGTCCATCGTGCGGCCGTACATATTTCTCGCAGCAACTCCCCTGGCCATTATTTTCATCGTGATGAGGAAGTACTTTCTCCGAACGGGTCAACAGCTTAAACAGCTGGAGACAGAAGGTAAGGCCAGACAATGCGTGCATTCTTTGCATGCAGTTGTTAGATACGTATTTGCAGTTGGCAAAGGCATTCCTGACGCACTCGGCGTGCTGGCGTGTGGCTTGCTGCCAGAGACGAAGAGGCCAGTTAGACAAGTCACTGATGGGAGGTCAGTGCTAGGTCCAAAAACAGGGGAGGAGCAGAGGATGGATGAGTCAACCAGAAAGAGAAAAGGATATCTCGGAGGAAGTGGCATGGGCGAGAGGTCAGCGCTTCGTCTCTCGACCAAACACTATTGGTCTATTATTCATCTGAATAAGGCAGACCCATTTCTGTTGGTCTCTCTGTAACTCAGACAGGAAGAAAACTCCTGTTATCTTCAGTTGTCGACGCTCTTCCTACTTTCAGCTTGTCCAGGGCCACTGAGAAAGCAACTAGAGCTTTCCGTAGTTTGTAATACTGGGTTTGCAAAAACCCGACCAGGGATTTCCTCTGGTGCTATCCTGATATCATTCACTCATCGTCCACAACTGATGGGCAACATGCTTCATGGCGGGGATCCCAGAAAACTGCGCAATCCTATTGTTTTTCAAACAAGAGGAGCTAAAGGCATTGTGTTTTCTAAAGAAAGGGAAAGGAATGTGACAAGGAAAGCCATGATGAATGAGAAGAATGTGATGATTTAATATCATGGGTAGCTGAACTTGTTGATTAGTTCATTTTGTTTATGAGGTCACCTGAAGGCCAAAGGACAGAGGGCAGGACTTTTATTTCTTCCTTCCTCTTCCTGATCCCTTCTGCTGTTGGAAATGTGTGCAGAATGCGAAATACAAGTACTCAATATTAACAGGTGACCCAAAAATGTTTAAATACTAAACATTTTTTGCACCACCAGCATAATTAGTAAAAAAAAAGTTTAAAAAAATATTTGTGGAAATTGTTGCCCATCAGTTCGTTTGTAAGATTGCATAGGAAGATTCTGTTGTAATGATGTAACAAAATTAATTCTGTCCTTAGTGTTGAATGATCCTTTGCAAATCTTTCTAATATGCTGATATGAAAGATTTTTATTATCAATTAAAACATTTGCTTTTCAAAAAAACTGGGATACGTTTGATTCAGGTGCTACAGTTGAGGAATGCACAGGATGTCTCGAATGACAAAACTATTGTATTTCTTCAGAGAACTTAAAATTGATTATACACTGTTGTTATTTTTTATTCTTCAGCTCGTAGCCCCATTTTCTCTCACCTCATCATCTCACTGAAGGGTTTGTGGACCATCAGGGCCTTTGAGCGGCAGGCCTACTTCGAGAACCTGTTCCACAAGACCCTCAACACCCACACGGCCACCTGGTTCCTCTACCTGTCGACCCTGCGATGGTTCCTCTTCCGCTCCGACATCATCTTTGTGTTTTTTTTCACATTGACAGCCTGGATTGCGGTAGGAACCAACCGTAAGAGCCCTCCTCCATCTGTATCTAGGCAAGAGTGAACCAAGTAAACAGTAGAGCATGTAGAGTAAGCGGATACCGCTGTTTATTTGACGGTTCTCTGTGGGTCCAAAAAGTCAATGAACGCTTGATTTAGTGGGTTTTACAGACAATTGGTTTTATTAAGAGGTAATTGCGGGCAGTGCTTGGAAAATGCCTTTGAAGTGTAGAAGTGAGGTCACTGTGAGCAACCTTGATGTTTATACTTGCTTGTTGGTGCATGTGAATGTGTGTATGTTATTCCACAGAGGATAAACCTGGCGAGATTGGTATCGTCATATGCCTGGCAATGCTCATTCTAGGTACCTTCCAGTGGTGTGTTGCCACCAGCATTGCGGTAGATGGAATGGTACGTGCCTTTTTGGTTTTCCTCCCTGAAAACGGCATGTCTTTCAATTGTTCTAGACTGCAGAAAGTGTCCTGTTCTGTAATGCTGTTAAAAATATTGTCTGAGTAAGTCAGAGCAACACTAACGGGGCTTATCAAGGCACAGAACATTTTGTTTTCCTTTACTTTGACCCTATCAGGAGAATAGTTACAATCGCACTGATACGCATTTATACAGTAGTGCCGCTTTATTTTGCCACATGGTGTAACTGTGTGCGCATTTGTATTCGCACACGCAAACACAGAGGCTAAGCATCATTTAAAGGCTAAACAAACCACATGCAGCTTGGACCTCAGTGGACCTGATTACATCATAGCTCTTCTAATCCTTCTTCCTCCAGATGCGTTCTGTTGACCGGGTTTTTAAGTTCATCGACCTACCATCAGAGACACCCAAACCAGACAAAAGCAAATGCTCGGATCTGGTTATCGAGAACGTCGATGCACAGGCTGACTCAAGCTGGCCCAACCGCGGCCAGATCGATGTGCAGAATTTAACAGTCAAATACACAGAAGGGGGTCATGCTGTCCTCAAGAACCTCTCATTCACTGTGGAGGGCAGACAGAGGGTATGTACAAGACCTAAGCATTTCACTGCATATCTTACTGTGTATGTGACAAATAAAATTTGAATTTAAACTCCTCCTCTAAAATGCATACATTAAATAGTTTACTAAAGGCTAAAATGCAAATATTTAATCAAATTGTACATCTTTGTCTCACAGCATGACATTACGATGGGCTCTAGCTATTTTCTAAGGGCCACCTATAATGTTATCAAGATTTTTACATCAAAGATCTTCATAATTTAGAAGCAATAGGCTATTTGTTTTGACCTTCCTTGTCGGAACGGTTTGAATAGGCGTAGATTGTATTTTTGATATAAACACCCACTGCCGCTAACAATTATGTGTGTCTGAAAGCCTACATCCTGCCTACTGTAGGTGGACCCAGTTGTGTTTAAGGTGAAAAACACATACATAGTCAGTACATATCAAACAGTCTGAAATAACTGAAAAAGCAATAGTGATCACATAACTCGCATCAAATTTTAGTTTCCAAAAAAAGACCTGGATTGAATTGTTCCTTGCTTGTAAACAAATCCACAGTAAAATGAAGTGAACAAAGTTCTTACTGACACTGTCTGTAACTTCATTAAAATTAAAGCTCATCAGATGAAGTTTATCTTTTGGTTTCTTCCTAGAACTGCATTTGCCACTCTTGTTATTTGCCCACTACATATGCAAATCGGTGGGCGGGGCTAAACAGGCAGTGACGTAGAAGCACAATCGGTCACACTTTATATTAGGTGGCTTTAAATACTATGTACTGTACCTACTTCAAAAAATAAGTACAATGTACTTATTATGTTCACATTGTATTTCAAAACACTTTTGCTGCTGTTGAGGTGGGATACGGGTTAGGTTAGGGATAGGTCTGGTGGTATGGATAGTTTTAAGGGTGGGTTAAGGTGTAAGGGATGGGTCAACAGGAAATCAGTTACAAAGTACAATGTAAAAACAGGTATGTACACAATAAGTGCATTAGATCAAATGATTAACATAGTAGTAAAGCCATATATCTAAACCCTTCTTCTGCAGGGTTTAGATATACTATTACATCATAAAGTGACACATTTCACAAGCTGTTGTTTTGGCAGGCTTCATTTAAGCTCTGAAATGTACAATGACATCCTATTTGTCAAAAGATATAATTATGGGGCTAAAAAAAAAAAAAAAAGAATCTAGAAAGTTTCTTATTCATTTTAAAATGGTAAAACATTATTGCCAGGTTTGATTATATTTTCTATCACAAAGCTTAAGCTTTAGTTAGACAACCGGGTTGCACTGCCCTACAAAAATGAACTACAGTAATTACACCAACTATCAATTGATTTTCACTTTTCAGTTATCTTTTTCTAAAATTGAACGTAATTGAGCCAAGTCACAGAACTTGATTTTTGGTCATCATTATTTGTAGAGCAATGTCGTGTAGGTTCACCATAGGTTTTGTTTTATTGTGATTTGATCATGTGATCTTTTTCAGGTGGGTATATTGGGCCGAACAGGTTCTGGGAAGAGTTCTCTGTTCAATGCTCTCTTGAAGCTGGTTTACACAGACGGTGATATCTCCATCGACGGGGTCAACTGGAACAAAATGCCACTTCAGAAGTGGAGGAAAGCCTTTGGTGTGGTGCCTCAGGTAACAGCAGTTCTGGGAACAGCTTTCATCTTCTCTCTTCATTACATCTCATGATATATTTTTGTAAAAATCTCCTTCCACACCACCACAGAAAGTCTTCATCTTTACGGGACCATTCCGCATGAACCTAGACCCGTACGGTTGCCATAGTGATGAGGAGTTGTGGCGGGTCACGGAGGAGGTGGGTGTCTCCAGAGCAAATGATCAACGACTGTGAGGTCAAGTGGTTTGATGACCTTTTTTCACTCAAAGAAACCTGAAAAGCATTGTCTCTGCTGCTGAGACTATGGCAACTCTTTATTTGCCACTCAGCAGTTAAGGTTGAAGGGTGTATAATTTGTTTAGGCTAGGTAGAGGGTAGCTTTAACTCAAACTCAAATCATTGGTTAAGCTACAGTTATCATGTTATAACAGAAATCTAAAAAAACATGAATTATTTCATAAATAAAAACAGCAATAAAATGAATCAAATAAAAAATAAAAGTTATACCAATACTAATTTGCTTAGCTTGTTATTCATTTTCTAACAGAATCACCATCAAGTATAAGTAATTATATTAAGTGCAATTTGGGCTAGCCAATCCTTGTCAGTCATTGAAAATAATTTTTTCTTCATACTTGATGAAGGTCAGATGACTGAAATGTTGCATGTTTTTTCAAGCTAGGATACTGCTCCGGTTGTGTGTTCATGGTGTGTGTGTTTGGTTGTTCACTTCTCACAGCTGTGTGTGTCTGCGCGTTGGATGGGTTAAATGCGGAGCACAAATTCCAAGTATGGGTCACCATACCTGGCCACAAGTCACTTCACTGTGTGGAATCATTTTTCGTATTTATTAGATATCTTATGCCCTTACGATTTTTTGGGCTTTGTGAGGTTTCCTATGTGTTGTTTATAAAATAAGTGGCCTTTTCTAAAGCAAAACATGAGGTCATCTGGTTATCCGTTAAGAACAATTGCATGCTTACCCTCCAAATGCTGTCATGTTGGGCTCAGAAATGACACACTTCTTCTTGTTCTCATGTTCTTAAGTTATAATTTAGGTGTAGATGTTTTTTTTTATGACAACAGTGTTTATGTTCTATATAATTTTTCTTTTTTTCGAGTGAATTGCGTGTATGTCATGTTCACCTCTTGTAAAATGCATAGACATTTTGCCGAAGGTATTTGCTTGATTTGTAGTCATTTCTGTGTTCTTGTGTGAAGGTCGGTCTCAAAACAGTGATTGAACAGTTTCCAGATAAATTGGACTTCCAGCTGGAATATGGAGGTTATGTACTGAGTAACGGCCACAAACAGCTCATATGTCTGGCTCGCTCCATCCTCAGCGGAGCCCGAATCCTCCTCCTGGATGAGCCTAGTGCCCACCTTGATCCAATGTGAGTCCCGGCACCACTGGCTGTTAAGTCCATGTGCAATGACTTTAGGTTGTGGTAAATAATGGTGGCTGTGCTTTGTCTTTGGTTCCAGAACAATAAAGGTGTTAAAGAAGACATTACGACAGTCTTTTTCCACATGCACTATATTACTGTCTGAACACAAAGTGGAACCTCTACTCGAGTGCCAGTCATTCTTGGTAAGGCTTATACACTACTTTTCTACCATAAACAACAACTTAAAGAATACTTCACCCAAAAAGAAAATTCTGTCTTTAATTACTCACCCTCATATTGTCCCAAACCTATAAGACCTTCATCTTTGGAGATATTTTGTATGAAATCGGAGAGCTTCCTGACCCTGCATAGACAGCAACACATACGTTGTGGTACTCTCATGAACATGTGATGAAAACATGAAAGAAAAGAAATAGTTAAATAAAGTCGTTATTTTTGTTTTCTTTGTGCTCATAAAGTATTAACACAGCTTTAAAAATTGACTATTTTAACAGTGTCCTTACTAAAGTGCTGTCTAAAGCAGGGTAAAAAAAACATTAATTTAACAAATATATAATTTTGTTTTTTACAAATATCTTAATTTGCGTTCTGAAGAAACAATATTTTATGGGTTTGGAGTAATTAATGACAAAATGATTTTTTTTTTACAAGAACTATCACTTTAAACATCATAAATATGTAAATATTTTCATTTTTTTTTTTTGTATTTATTTAACTTAACAGCTGTAAGGATCACTAGTTGCACCAGACAAAAGCAAAAAATATTTCAGTCTTTAAACATGCAGCACTTGTATTTATTCAATGAAATTATAACTTTTTGAAGGTTAATCATTTACATTAAAGCCTTATTGCAATTCTTGTCTCTCCGTCCTCAAATTTAAGACTTTATTGTACCATTTAACACACCCCGGAACACAATTTAAGATATTTTGGATGAAAACCAGGAGGCTTGACTGTCCCGTTGACTGCCACATAATGAACACTGCTTTTTTTTTAGTCCTTTTTTAAGACTTAACTGAAAATGTCATGAGTTTTCCAGACAGATTCATCTGTCTGCTGGCCCTCTCTTCACTGCACTGCTCTACTGAGCTGATCTTAATGTTCTTGATATAAATTTGATTTTATTACAAAATGGCTTTTGGTATTTATTTAGTTATGTCTAAAGGCTTCGCAGTCCAGATTGAGACCAAATCCGGCATTTGGCGCCCCCTACTCTAAAGACTAGAGTAATGGCTGCTCAAACATCAGGGGCCTCATTTATAAAATGGTGTATACATTTATTCGTACACGGGTTCGAGTCTCAGGTCCAGAGGGGACTGAATAACCAGTGCTCTCTCTACTTTCAATACAATGACTGAGACCCTTGAACAAGGCACCGAACTACCAACTGCTCCCCGGGTGTCACACCATTGGCTGCCCACTTCTCTGTTTATGTGTGTGTGGACATGGATGTGCTAAATGCAGAGCACAAATTCCGAGTACGGGTCACCACACGTCACATCCTTTCCTTTTTCCTTTCCTAAGAGACTACTTTCAGAAAATAGCTTTAGCAGAGCTGAAAATATATTTTTCAATGTTTGTCCTTGACTCCTCTTATCTCCGTTGCAGATGATGGACAAAGGTCAGGTGAAGACCTACGATTCCATTCAGAAGCTGCTGAATGAGACCAGTCATCTGAAGCAGGCCATAAGCCCAGCGGAGCGCCTCAAACTCTTCCCTCGCCGGAACTCCAGCATGCGCACCCCTCAGTCCAAACTCAGCTCTGTTACACAGACACTGCAGGAAGAGGCAGAGGACAATATCCAAGACACTCGTCTCTGAGTGTCTCAAACTGGAATTCATCAAGCTTACAATGGTCTCCAGATGGTACATAATATTGGATGACCTATCATGAGAACATTTGACATTTATAATGAAAAAGATATGTATTTTTTCCTAATGTCACAAGAGGTACTCTCACAATGGGACACACAGTGAGGCCAGGAATTACTGAACACTGAAAAAAAAAATTGTATAATGTAACTTTTATGATTTATCTCAGCTCTTTTTCATTTGATCAAATCAAATGTATTCTTCGGTTATATTTCTCTGAACATTTAATTTATTAAGTTAACATGTGACCAACATCTGGCTTCCTTTGAAAGTGCAGCAAAATGGGATCATATGAATCATGTAATAATCTATTTTTTTCATTTTTTGGGGGCATATCATGGAATTAGGAAAGGCACAAACAAAAACAATGATTATTTTAAAGTGTAAATATATATAAAAGACATTTCTGTGAAACAAATATATTTTTCAAGACTGCGCTTCTCCAGTGTTTTTTTTTTTCTTCCCAGTGTGGTCACCAGCAATGACCTCATTCCACTCTTATCTTGTGTTATAGTGGGAAGCTTCAGACGAGTGGACACAAAAACATAGCTGTGGTGATAAACGATTCCAGCTGAATGATTCGGTTTCAAACAAACACAGTGTTAGCATTAGCCGCGTGGAGAAAAAAAAACCCAAGCGCTGAGGTGATGTCTAGGATAGTGCATTTTTAATTGTTGTGCTTGGAGGAAACAGGACAATTTCTCTGAACCTCATCCGACAACTATAATACAGTTAAACATCAGAGTTCCACTATAATCTCTTCTGTACATATGAACAATACTGACTTTAAAATAATACTTGTTTATCCTAAATGTTCAATATAGAAGACAAACGAAAAGTTAATGCGCGCCGCTTCTGATTTCGTAGTTGGGTTTCACAAAGTTAAAGTTCAAGCCAGTCACTGAGCACGCATGAGAGTAATTGAAAATACTAGTTATGGCTCAACGGACAAAAAACAAAATATCCCGTGTTCGCGATGGCGGTACTTATTGCCACATTCAGTTCGTTTGGAAACGAGTGAAAAAATATGAACCAAAATTTAATATTACAAACAAAATATACAGTTCTCATTTTCCCTTCAAAATTCCTCCAATGTACAAGCGCAATATCACACACGCGCGCACACACACACACACGCGCTAATCTATACAACATTTAAGTTCCCAGTTCTTATTTACACATATTTGGTAAAACCCTGATTTTCGACAGTTTTTAAAACTCACCTTTCACTTATTTAAACATAAAACACGACTGATTAAAAATACTAAAGAGGAAAAAGACTACCAGCTCTTACTTTGATCCAAAACATTTGACCTAAAAGGCAAATTGTAAAGTGTTCAAGCAGTCTTTCTGTTGTTAGTTCATCGTACTTTTTTTTGTTACCCCCCCTTAGAGTTCTTTACTTAAACAGTTGAATATATTAAAACTATGGTCCCAAAGTACACAATGTAATATAGTGTAACAAGTATGGACAACATGTACAAATACTAAAATGCTGCCAGTAACCAAACTTCACAACATAAAAGACTGAGGGCAAAGGGAGGGCAGTGTCTATCAACGGTTACTGTAGTTTTCATTACAGTTGGGGTCCAGGAACCAGTTGTCGTCTTGTGAGAAGTTGTTTCTGTTGTTATGAGATGAGATCTGCCTTGCTCTGCTGCTCGTGGAGGCTCTGCTAGGATTGCTGGTGTGACTCTGAAGGGAAGTGCTGCTGGAGGTGTTCACCTGCTGAGCCCCTCTGCCGCTCGGGACGGGCAGATGCGATCTGGGCCTTGTCGCTCGACGAGGAGAAGTGTGACCACTGTCCATCTTTTCAAATAAAAAACAATGTGCAAAAACAGTACATTTTTAGAGAATGTGCTTTGCATATGTGCACTTCTTCAAAAACTAGCAAACGATCTACATAGGCAACATTTTAGGGCAAAAGTGGATGAGGTGGAATTTTGTACCAGGAATTCTGCTGTTAAAGTGATTATTAAAAAATAAGCTGAAATAATGCAGTGTGTATATATAATAAAGTTGATTGCCTAAAAAACTGATGATGCTTTATTTGTAGAGCATTCCAAATTGTTTATTAAACGAAACTCCATGATATTTAGGACGTTGCCTTAAAAGGCAGCTACTTATGTAGGTGTCGCAGTAGGGTTTTGAGCCATGGTGTTTTATCAAAGACTTGCCTTCTGTGGTGGAGGATGGGTCACATCCACAGCACTCTCTGTTGTAACAGGGTGTGTTTGGGGCTGCGTGACCTCGGCATCACTCCTCTGAGGAGTGGGTGGAATCGAGTCTGGAAGCATGATGAAGTCCTCTTTAAAAAGAGCGATCTGTACCAGGTAAAAGAGGAAATTAATACAGCTTCTCAATTCCTAGAAACTTCAAGGCCATGTGCTAAACTGTGCCAAACTGTTTGCGTAGCCTGTACAGAAAGTCTCTAATAGAAGCACAAGCTGTTTTTTTGCACCAATCAAATCTGAGGCTAGAAGATTACAATTTTTGCTTTTTAATGTATAAAAACAACAGTATCTGTGTACTATATGTAAACAGTAATATATGTGAGCATTAATGTCTATTACCTTGCTTATGTCTGGCTCAGATTTGCTAGAGCACATGGTCTGGAGTTCTCTGATGAGATCCGTCTCGTCATCAGAGCACAGAGAAAGACCAACAGCAACTCCATCACCGAGTCTGCAGGAACACACACACATACTCATTAACTAACACTGCCATCTGCTGGTAGTACAAACGTATGCCAAAATAAAAAACACACCTTGCATGATTGACATTTGTCACGGAGTGAGCGCTTAAATTGGCCAGAGATCCTATAATAAGAAAAAATAATTCTTATTCTCATTAATCAACCATAGCTTGTTACTGTAGCAGAACTGTATATACTGCAAAATCAAAGCCATGAGATATACCTCACCTTCTCTTAAAGAGCAGCCAGAGCTCCTCCCAGAGGCGGGGCTCCCTTTCTTCCTTGGACTGGTATTGGCTCGCCTCCAAGCGCCATTATCACGGCCTTTTCTGCCACCTTTCCTGTAGGCAGAACCAATGGTGGAAAGAGGGAAACATCCTCCCTGGAACTCTGGTAGAAACCGGTCAATCTCTAACCACACAAAGAGAAAGTCAGTAAGGACCAACAATGACTACACTGAAAGATTTAATGACTGACGGCACCTCCGAATGTTGTTGGGAAAAGTGTCTTCCTCAACATTTTTGATGGTGCTGTACCTATTCTGGGCAGCGGGCAGCCCTGCAACACAGCCTTATTCAGCAGGATATTGAGAGCAGCTTTGACTACCGCCCTCTGACCTGGGCTCAGACCTTTGTTGTTAGGAGACCGTCGTTGGGAGGGAGAGCGCTTGGCTGTTACTCTAGATATAACTGCATCCTCGACCCGTGGAACTACCACTGCGTTCCAAAGCCTCACCAACCACCTACACACAAGGACACAACGACAAATATTTACGAATAGTACTGCACCTCATAAGAAATAATACAAATATCAATATAATGTAATGAAAATAAAGTTTCATACAGTTCAACACAGTTAAAAGTGTGTTTTAGAGCTTTCACTATAATCACTTACAAGTATGCAGCTCATGATACTGTGTTTTTAGTTTCTAGGTTCACAGTAAATGCAGCAAACTCCATCTCAGCATGTGCTGCGCGGTTAAAATGTGTTTTGGATCATAACATGCGTCACTTATGCTTTATTTTCACATTAGCATAATCTCCAGTAGTGTGGATAGATGATCGCAGCATTTCTCTAGGTTCTTAATGAGAAGTATTTGTAAACCCATTTTCCACCAAAATAAAAAAAAAGCTCAAGGAATTAACTCCAAGTAAGTGTAGCTATTAAGACATAATAATTATGTTATATAATGTTTCATTACTGTAAAGAAAACTAACTACTTACTATTTGTTATAAATACAGCTAAGCTGTATTACAATAGTAATATATTTATGTCTAATATAAATAATAATGATATTTTAGTGTAGTAGTCCTTTCCCCTATTGGGCACTGAGAAATCTAAGACCTCAGTTATATTTGATTATGGTCAAAAATATTACTTAGATACTGTTAAAATTTGATTCCCCTAATATTGAGGCAATTTTTCCCTATGGTATCAAAAAGAAAAAAGAAAATAAAGCTCGAAATTTCAGTATTGTAAAAACACTTGACTGACGTACTTGGGAATAGCTTGGGTCTGTTCTGGATTCACAGGGCAGGAGAGGAAGATGTAGGGTCCCAACAAAGCCTCCGAGGTCCCCAGACGTGACAGGCAGGCGTTGAGCTGGTGCCACACTGAGCAGACCCAAGAAAGCGATTTGTGTACAGGATCATCAGAAGTCCAGCCCCGGCCCTGAGCCTGTGAAGCCACAGAAAAACAGAAGCAAAAAGGGATGCAAATCGATATTTCGCTTCAATTAGCAAATTAAAAACTATTAAAACTGGTCCTTTAACCCCGACATCTACTTTAGTCTTCATGATCGAAGTGTTTTGTGAAAGAAATAACAAGTAGCCTGATTAGCAAATTAATATGATTAATTAAGGATGAAGTTATCAGCTTTCTAACCCTCAGAAGAGAAGAAATTGTTGAATAAGGTTGTTCTTTTTGTAAGTACTCTTGTAGTTGCATAAAATTACGGTTGAACCAATGCTGTCACATGGACTATTTTAACCATGTCCTTACTAACTTTTTGGGCCTTGAAAGTGTCAGTTGTGTTGCTGTCTATGTAGAGTCAAAAAGCTCTTGGATTTCATCAAAAATATCTTCATTTGTGTTTTGAAAGTGAACAAGGATCTTACAGGTTTGGAACGACATTAGGGTGAGTAATTAATAACATAATATTTATTTTTGGGTGAATTATCGCTTTAAAAGTTCCAGTCTCCACTGTGCGTAATTTAAAACAAAAAATTAACTTACAGTTAAGTAAAAATTATTTTTTAACAATTAGCCTTAAAAATATAATTGATTTAATGTTTATTTGGATGATTCAGCAGGTCCCACCACACTAAATATACTAAACTACCTTGACTAAATTTAGAGCTGAATGGTTATTCTGGTGGTCTTCCCCGCAGCTCATTAGATAATGAGCAGGGCTGACCTTGTGGAGGAGTTTTCTGCGTAGATGACGTCCCAGCATGCCATTGAGGGGCTCGGTGTCCCAGCGCAGCTGAACCCAGCGGAAGTGCTGCTGTAATCGTAGCTCAGCACCCTGTAGACGAGGCTTGGCCACAGTGCCAAGCAAAAAACTCCCTTCACGGAAATAGTAAAGCCCATTGTGACCTGCCGATCAGAAGAGAGTTGAACTGAAACGCTCTTTTTGGTACACCAGCTCTGCTGCATCTGCAGGGATGAGTCTCACCATGGTTGAGGGAGAGGGAATATACAGATCCTCGGTTCTCCAGGGCTTCGCAAAGGTCTCCCAGGAGGTGGCTGAGAGAGTGGGCTCTTTGAAGACCCTCCAGAACCACCACAACACAGCGCCCAGCACTGCCTTCATGCAAAGACACCAGGAACCCTGACACACAACACCATCAACACCAGACAAACCAATACAAAACAATTATTTAAGAAATACTCTTGACACAAAAATCTAAGTTTACTGTGTCAAAGAATACTAAATCATAGTCATTTCTGAACATTTCAGATTCAGCACAGGATCTTCTTTTTCTTATCTTCTTCCTCTGCTCCTTTTGCCTACATCACCTGAGAAACGCGACTCCTTGACAGAGCGCTGCATGATTGAAGAGGCTCTTACCACAGTTGATGAAGATCTCCAGCAGGTGCTCTTTTGATAGACCCTCATCTATCTCCACCCTGACGACATCACAGCCAATCCCCTGGGCCTCCTGTCTGTGCTGAAAACACACACAAACACACAACAGGTGCATCATAAACATCATGAATTGTACAGATGGACGCCCATAGTACATGAGACAAACGAGACACACTAATCATTTAAAATTATTTTGAAAGTAGCACATTACTGCAATTTAAATTGAGAAACTAACTCATGTTTAACATACTGTACTTGTAAAACATCCAATCAAATTGGACAATACTTTCTTAATACTCCATCCCACCCTACATTTTTCTCACTAAATAACCTCTTGCGTGGAAATAAGATTGTAGACTTTATTATACACAACCGTTCAATATGTTGGGGATTTTTTTTATTGTATTAAAAAGAAGCATTTTATGCTGACCAAGACTGCTTTTATTTGATAGAAAACACAGTACAACCATAACATTGTGAAATATTGCTACAACTTTGTAAGGGTTTACTATTTTAAAATATTTAAAAAATGTAATTTATTCTTGTGATGGTAAAACTGGATTTTCAGCGATCCTCCTCAAATCATTCAAATATAATATCGATTTGCTCAAGTATTTATTTATTTTTTTTATTAGTATCACAACTGAAATTATTTGTGCTGCTTTTATTTTTTTAAATTGTGATCAATAGAAATAGAAAATAATAATATAAATAAAATAAATCACCTTTCATCAATTAAAAGGCATTCTTGCTGAATACAAATATTAATTTCTTTCCAAAGAAAAAGAAAATATCTGAATAGACTCTAAATAGAAAAGACTCTGATATATTTATGAAATAGTATTCAGTATTCAATGTACTTTATGCATGAAACTCTGTTGGATAATAAAGCTTTATTATATTTAGGCCTCCTCATATCTTCCGTGTTAAATGTTAAAAAATCCACAAAAAGTATGACATTTAAAAGTGATTCTCGTCGTTTAAATAAACGAAATGCATACATTTAATTTTAAAAACGAATATTTAAACCGTTGATAATAGTCACCTTGATATAATGAGAGATCTGGTTGGCGATGTAATCCTGAAAGCTGCCCTCCAGCCCATGGAAGATGACATTATGGTACTGTTCCACCTGACCACAAACAAAAACACAGAGTTCATCAAAATGCACAACCAACAACACTGGCAAATATCATGAACCGCAGCACATGTATTATTCATTTAGACCAGCTTAATTTTATCATTCGTGCCAAATATTTTATTTATGCAGGCTTGATTACTCAAGTGTGTCTTGGTGTCTTAAGTTACTGCTGGTATCCCTGCATGTATCTTCTATTACAACATTTTAAAACACAAATAGTATCTGTTGCCCCAAGGAGTCTAACTGGTGGTGGTTGTTTTGGTCCCACTGTATTATAAGGCCTTGTTTCTCTCAGCCCTCTTTATCCAAACTTTAAAGATCATCCAGAGGAACTCAGACATGCTAAAAACTCTAATGCAGAGAGTGAGTCAGCGTACCAGGCGGACGTAGTTCTGCAGCAGCTGTAGAGGGATCAGGGAGTCGTACGTCATCTCATCCAGAGCGCACTCTGACAGGCCTGACAGAAAGCAAAAATCACAGCAGCCATGAGCCGTAAATCAAACCTACACAGTATATCAAAGAGCACACAGAGGCCATGGGAGATCAGGAGATCTGCGTGAAATGGATTTGAGCAAGGGCTTCACAGAGCTGTTTTGACGTGCCATCGTATGAGATGGAATATTCTGGAGCCTGGCTAAACATCAGGGTCATGTGATGGAGGAGCACAGCGTGGCTATTCGTTAAAGCGTGGAAACCCATGAGATTCTGTCTATCACAGAAGAGTATATCTTTCTCCTTCACCGATAGAATCTTTTACACACACAGTCTGATACATTTTACAAAATATCTGGCAATACTTCACAATAAAGTTCAATTATTAGTTAATGCATTGTGTATTAGAAAATATAACCAATACTGTTACACCATGTATTAATCTAATTGATGTTTTTTTCCATATAAACTAATTTTGTTTAACACTTCAGGTTGTAATATACAAGTTAACTTAAAAATATTTGAGCACAATTTTTTTTTATGAGAAATAAAATTTAAATTTAGCAAAGATCCATTAAATTATTCAAAAGTGACAGTTTTAAAAAACATTTCATATTCATTAAAGAATATTAAATAAATGTATTAGATATATAATAAACTGTATAGAACTTTTTCTCAATATATTTTTTACAAATTATTATCTATACTGAAATTAGCTGGTTTTTTTTGTTTGTTTGTTTTTTGGAAACCGTTATTTTATTTTCAGCATTTATTTAGATATACATAAATTATTACATTTATTTACAAATGATGTAACACCATAAATGTCGTACTGTCTCCTTTCATCAATTAAATGCATTCTTGCAGAATTAAAATATTAATTGAAAAACATTATCCTAAACTGAATAGTGCTGCATGTATTTGAATACATTTCCTACGAAATGAAAATAGAAAAGAGATAGAATAGATAGAGCTAGTGTTAAGTTAGACGGTCAAGTTATTTAATTTTTCTAATTAAAAAGATAACAAGTTTTACAATTAAAAGAGAACAGAGAAAGAACAGGCTTTTGAATGATTTTTTCTGGTTACACTTATTCTAAGGAGTCCTTATTAGTCTAATCATACATTGTAGTTACTACTGTATATGGTTAGGGTTCGGATTAGAGTTCAGTTCATGTAACTATGCATAATTAACTGTTATTATAACAGTAAGGGCATGTAATGTGTAACAAGGACACCTTAAAATAAAATGTTACATTTTTTGCACACCAAGTACAAAATGTTATAAATACAAGCTTATGTTGTGTCAGTCACATTTACACACTGCCTCCGAAATCTTTGTCCATCATAAAAAATTTGAATCATCGGTTTTCAGCGTTTTCGCATGCGGAGCAAGGATTATGATAGGAAAGGATGAAAAATACAGAAAAAAAGCACAAACAGAAATTTTAGACAGTGCGCAAGCACTGATTTTACCTTTTTTTTTTTTTTTTTACATTATCTTAACATGTATCTTATTCTCACCAAGGCTGCATTTATTTCATACTCACTCAAAAATAAAAAAATTATTACAAGCAACGCAATTTTGAAATATGACTATATTTTAAAATAGCTATTTGAAAGTAGTGAAAATAGTGTGCAACAGGCCTTCGTTTGAAGAGACTGAATGCAGCGGCTGCAAAGCCCACCTTTAAGATGTATGGTAATACGTTGACTCAGGCGCTTCCGAACAAGGTCCCAAGGAGACTGAGGCAGCTCCTGCCCTGGCAACCATACAGCATCACCTGAAACACACCCAATGCATAAAGATAACAGTTTAACAAGAGCATTCAAGACGGGAACATCGGCTAGATTTATGTGTCTGCCTATGGTGAAAGACACGGATGTGTAATCCTAACTGACAAGGGAGCAGTTTTCATCTACAGTAGTACTGCGTGTTAAACTTGAGAGCCATGATAAATCAGCTTTTATCCTGCAAATCCTCTTCCCTCTCCCTTTCCTGTCTGTCAGTCTTCTCATGTTTTGTGTCAGGAATAGTAGATAGTCATCACGTTGCTCTCTGTAGGCCAAATCGCTTCATTTTGACATCTGCTCTCGGTGTTTGGAAACATCTTGTCTTAAGGGAGGAGTTGGTGTAAACAAAAAAAAAACAAGTGGTGAGAGAAAGAGTGCAAAAGAGCGAGGGAGAAGGCCAGAGGGGTGTGAAAGAGATAGGTGAGAACTTGGAGAAGGCTAGTTTATTTTCAGCAGCCCTGCATGACAACCCTCGGGTCGAGCCAAGCTCAGTTAGGCCCCTATCCCACGTCCTTCCCTACTTGGCCCACTGTGGTTTTGGACAACACCCAAGACAAGAGCCATTTTAACTGCACGCTCACTAGAGTCAGTGTCAGCATAACTACTGAAGAGCCTACACAAGTAGATAATGGCATGTTCGTGTGGATGTGTGTGTGGTGCTGCGTTCAATATTCAGAAGTTTTATACCAAAAATCATACAAGTGACAATTCTATTTGATATATGTATGACATATTGGGCTTTTTGGTCGTCTCTTTTTTCTTGCATCTGTGACAACAGCAGTATAAAATCGCTGAGGTGGGGAAATTAAAACTTGAACAGTGACCAAGGGCAATTCAGGAAGCGCTGCAGCTGTTCGGGAGGCTGGGGTCATCTAAGAATAGCCATCGCAAACGTGTCTCTACGCTACAGGTGGCGTTTCAAAGAAATCACGAAACCATCATGTCTGCATCTGCACTGTACATTCAAACATGTAAGTGAAAAGAGGAAGAAATATCATATTTCATATCAATATAAATTAAAATAATAATTATAATTAAAAAAAAAATGTTTTTTTTCTGTGATATAACAAATTACCACAAAACAAATAAATAATAAAAATAAATTAAAAAACTAAATGAAAATTATTCTGTTTGGAGATAATAATACAAAATTACTACAGTGATATATACTTAAAATTGTGATTTACCATTTAAATAATATATACTACTTTGCATTACAGTAATAAAAATATTTAATGTGAAATGGAGATATAAAAATCATATACACTACCATTCAAAAGATGGGACAAATAAGTTTTTTTTTTAAAGACATTAATACATTTAATTAGCAAAAATGTATTAAAACTGATCAAAAGTGATGGTAAATACTTACATTGTTACAATAAAATTTTTTTTTTTTAAATAAACTCAGTTCTTTGGCTAAATCTAAAAAAACAACAACACATAACTAATAAAGTGTGAACCTCCACTGGTCTCATGGTTCGGTCCGATTACGATGCACTTGCATAATCAATCTTCAATTTGAATTCACGTGTATATAATTTTGTTAATAAACACAAACAGTCAGATATATGAACTGAAACTTTAATTTTACCTTCTCAATGAAAACACACTTCTTGAACAAATGTATAATGAAATTTTATATGAAATTATAATTTATAAACCAAAATAGCATTTAGAGGAGCAATGGGAGACACTGTCGGATTGCTCTCTTCTGACATCAGTCATCAACTTTTGATTTCTCAGGCCAAGACATTTCTGTTTGACTTTCAGACAGTGGCTCGCTGTGGTGCTGCGATGGAAGAATTTCGGATTTTGGCCAAAAGCTGGGAGAGCGAGGACACTTTAAGCGCACACTGCGATGCCAGATTCACTGTATGCGCCAAGCATTTAACGTGAGGGAATGTTCCGAATTGAGCTGCAGCGATCATGTTCAGCGCATTATCTGTCACAAGCACTACATCTTTATCTGATACCTACCATTCCTCGACAAACTTGAGACAGTAGCGGTTCATAAAAACCGAAATGTGCCCAGATGTCAGCTTTTAAAGCAGTTGGAGCATTTTTAATTACTCGCACTCGAGATCCCCCTCCATCAGCCATTGTATTCTACTGCGACAAAGCACGTTAGTATGTTATAACCGGTTATGGTCTATTACTGAACCGATACCGAATCGTCTGCAGCACGATGCATCGTAGAAACAATTATTTTTGACACCCCTAATCACTAAAAACATAACATAACTAGCACAACTGCCCTCTAGATTAAGATTTTTTTGAGCACCAAATAGTTTCTGAATGCTCATGTAAAACCGAGAACGAGTATTAAAACTCAGCTCAGTCATCTCAGGAACACTTTTTTAAAATTGTAATAATATTTGACTAATACATGTTTTTCTGTATTGTTGATCAAATAAATGTAGCTTTTCAGAGACTTTCAAAAACATAAAAAAATCTGATTAATATCTGACTTTTAAAAATAGCAGTGCATTTACACGTTCTTTTGGTTTTGAGGTAAATTTTCGTGAGATGTTTGTATTACTATTAATTAAACAACACATAGCATCTAAAGATATGAAGAGAATCAAGTTAAAAGGACACAAATGAATCTCTAGGCAAGTAGATAGTCGCACTGTAAGATGTACAGTAGATGTGTTTACCTATAACTGCAGAGGCCATGCTGTTAGAAGAGAGCCCCAAAGTGTCTGTTCCACCCAGAGCTTCTTCCAGTTCCCAGCTCCCACAAATTAGCTGGAGGTGACTAGTCAGCAGGTGACTCAAGCTTCGTGTCAGTTCCTCCCAGCTAGTATGGCGCTGAACTGTAAGCTTGCCAACAGCACAGCCATCCTCCAGGAGATCCACAGGGCAAAGACGCTCAGGTGAGCTCATGAGCACCTGTACAACCAATATGTACCAGTCTAAAATAAGGTAGAAATTAAAAGTTAAATGGTAAGGCAGGGGTTAATTATCAAGTCAACTACCACATTTGTACAAAGCTCCATCGCTCGAACTACACTTACCCAGGTTCTCTAGTAGGTCTTTGCAGTCATCTGTGGCAACATCATGTATGGTGCGATTGCATTTATCCCTCTTCTCCATATCCTGTTGACTGTGGTTACACAAGACTTCCAGGCATTTCTGTAAACCAGGTGATACATAAGCATGCAAGCAAGAAACCATCTGTGTTTATCAGTCTCCTATTGTTTTCTGGTGTGAAGCAGTGTACTCAGCATCAAACATGTCACCTTGTAGCCCCTGGATGCAGCAATATGGGCGGCAGTCCAGCCATCCTGGTTACTGTGGTTGAGAATTTGGCTGGCTTTGGTTATGCCAGGGTGCTGGAGCTCCTGGTTGGGGTCTGAAGGAGATGCAGGGAGACCCAGGTCTAGTTCAGGAGACGGGTGGTGTAGCAGGAGCTTCAGAGGGCCCACGTGACCTGAACTGACCGCGGCGTGCAGAGCTGTGCAGTTGTCCTGTGAACGAAACCAATTATGTTTAAGGGATGAAGAAGAAAGGTAGAAAAGGGTATTTTTTAAAGAAATGCAATAATTGCACAACATTTTTTAATTCTTTGGCCAACAAAGTGAAGTAAAGCAGATGACAAAAAACATTAAAAATGCACAAAAGTCAAATCAACCAGCAAATACCTTAATATAGACATTTAGAATTTCCCAGGATATTTTGGGTTGTTTTTAAGCCCAGTAAATTAGAGCAAACTGAGAAAGGGCATAATTAAGTGTTTCTAAAATAGGGGCTGTAATTTAATTCTGAGCAACACACTGACAGCGAAATACCCACGCTCAACTGTTAAGGTAACCATGGAGATGAAAGAGGGGCAGTATTTCCAAACGTGTTCAGGAATGCAGAATGTAACTGACATGTGTGTGACACTGGTGTCAGAGCGGATCTGAAAACTCACAGATGTGACATGTGAACAGTCCGCTCCTGCGTCTAGCAAGACTTTCACGCACTCCACATGTCCCTGTTCACAGGCCAGGTACAACGGGGTCCTTCCCTGCGAACACTCCCTCTCCAAATCAACTCCACATTTCACCAGAGCTCTCACGCACCTACCAATGAGAGAGCACATATCATTGCATAGTCCAAAAGATATCTAAAACGTTTCGTCATCTGGTTACTTAATATGCATGCTGAGGTAGTCACAAGCGCATATGCATACATTTTATTTTAAATGCTAATCCTTCTTCATGCATACCACCTACTCACCTGTCAATCATTTAATGCACTAAAGCTAAAAAAAACTAAGGTTTTTATACAAATCTGTAAAATGAGCATTTAAAAGCACACTCCAACACAAAAATCTGGTCCACTTTACAATAGGTGGCCTGGTCCCACTTTATATTAAGCGTCCCTAGTTCCTGTGTACTTCCATAGTAACTAGATGTGTATGTAGTACTGTATGTAACCACAGTGCAAGTACAAAGCATCTTCAGCTGTAATATTTCTGTAACTACACACATCTAACATCCCTCAGGTATGTGTAAGTACAGATGTGTAACAGGACTAACAGCACTTTGTGGTAAATAAAGTGTTACACTTTATATTAAATAGACAATTGCTATGGATTTAGCATGTTATTACTCTGATGTCACACAGCAGCGGGCAGTAAATTAGGCTTTACATATAAATTGTGGTTGGTGTCCAGAATGTTACACTTTATATTAAGTGGGCAGCTCCTGTGTTACCATGTATATACACTGGTGTTACAGAGGTGCACCTACTCTACCAACACCCCCGGGTCACCCCCGATCACCACCTGTTCCAGTTACTCATATACATACTGCTGTTACAAAATGTAGCTGAAAGTGAAAAAAGTGTTGTTACCAGTGTCCTGTTACACATTTGTACGTACACCATTCTGAGGGTTGTTACATGCGTGTAGTTACAGAAATATTACAGCTGTAGATACGATGCAGCAATGTGTACTTACACTGTGGTTACATACTACATACACATCTAGTTACTATGCAAGTACACAGGTATTAGGGACACTTATTATAAAGTAGGACCGGTGGCCTTAAGTACTGTGTACTTGCATCAAAAAATAAGTACAATGTACTTCTTGTGTTCTTGTTGTATTGTAGGGGATAAATCAACAGTGTAATTATAAATGTAATTACAAAAATGAATTACAAATGTGATTACATGCAGGTATTTTTAAATATAAGTACAATGAAAATTTTTTTCTTGTGTAAAATTTTTACACAAGTGCATTGCATCAAATATTAATTGCATTGTAAGTACACAGTAGTTAAATCCACCTAATATAAAGTGGGACCAAAAATGCCATAAAAATAACATTTGCAAGTATGCTTGCAAAAAACACAGTGACAACGTATTCGTAAAAATACAGCTTACAGTATGATCATGTCACCTGATATAAAGCTAATAGCAGTGCAGCAAGAGGCACAAAACTGTTCTTGTAAACAAAATAAAAGAATTAAAATAGCACAAAAATGAGGGGATTGAGAAGAGAGGACTCACTCATGGTGACCATTTTCAGCAGCGGCATGTAACGGCGTAAATCCTGTTTCATCAACAGCATCAGCAGATGCTCCTGAAGTCAGCAGCAAATTTAAGCAGTCTATAAAAACAGTCATTAAAACATTATTTACATAGCATACATATATGTTTTCACTGTGTATGTACACAAGTAATTTAGTAATTTTAAATCTATAGAAAAACAATCACTCGGTAACGTCTTATGCAAAGCTACTAAATTTCAATTAATTTTAATGCACAGAAATGCTAATCTGCCCAACACGTACCTGTGTGTCCATTAAGAGCAGCAGAGATCAAGGCAGAGGTTAATTCATGTTGATGGTGATGAATATCCAATAGTGGATCTTGGTTAAGCAGCATAGACAATAAAGTGACATTTCCCTGGGAAGCAGCTTGGAGGAGAAGGGTTTGCCCGTCATCCAGGGGGACGGGTTCACCGCAGGTTAGCGAGGGGACTATGGAGGGACACCAGCCTGGGAGGGTTCAAGCAACAGCAGTAACTAGTGAGGCAGGGTGCTTGTATTGTGTCAGAATGTGTTCTCTGATCCAAAACATTACCCAGAAGAACGACTCCATTTGTCATTCAGAAATGATTTAAGGCCACTGCCAGTGGCACAGTGCTGACTGAGACAATTATTTGGTAGTTCAGAAACCAAATTACCCTCTAGAGAGATGAACACACAAAAAAATAGTGTTCGGAAGTAATTTGAAGTAAGCCGAATTCAGTCAAAACAAAGGGTAAATGTTTATGCGATGTACACATTTTGGCACAACATTGGAAATGTATTATTCTAAAGGGTGTATCTTTAATTCACACCAGATTTTTCAAATGCTAAAGTCAACTTTTTGGATCAGGTAGAGAAAAAAAAAAAAAAAAAAAAAGTCAAATCAAAGACAAAACTCAACCAGATAAATGAAATCAGGCAGCAGGCAGGCGAGTTTATGGTACAATTAATCGAAGTCACACATCACAGATTGTGTCAGTCAAACTAAAACATTCTAAACATGAAGCAGATGTGTGCGAGACACGTCAATTAGACAGCGTTAGAAGATGGAAACTACAGCAGAGAAACAGATGAATTTTGACAAAGCACAGGGAATACTAGCTAATTGGTACCTATGACAGAATTCAAATGAGTGTGAACTAGTCTAGTATCTGATTGCTAATGCTAGGGTGTGTTTGTAAATAGCTTTGTCTCTAGGGATTCTGTGTTTATCTCAGTTAGTGGAGGGAGTTGAAGTGAGAGAGATAGGCTGTTTCATTGAAGTCCAGTGGAAAGCAAAAGATTATTGGCTCTTCTAAAACGGGCGGCAGAGAGAGCAGAGGAGCCTTAGAGAACTGCCATGGCTGAGTGGCTGCAGAGAGAGGGAGAAAAGTGCTAATTTTTAGCATTTAGCGATGACAGCTTGCTACCGACATCTCTCATAGCTACCCTGTGGATTAGTCTCTAGTGACAATGAAGAGGAAGACTCTGGTGGAATACTTGCTCTGCTTTTGTCAATTGTCTTTCTCTGGTGCTCTCAGAGAGCTATGAAGAGGCCTGCAGAGACAGGGTGGTATTTTAAAATTTGAGAGAACTCTAAAGTTTCTGACAATGTTTCCGAGGGGAAAATCAAACCGCAGTTGGAGCCGTCTTCTACTTTTGGCTTACAAACCAATGCATGACTCTACCTAATTGGCATCTTTTCAGAGCTTTTTTAGAGATACCCTGCTGAAAAGACCAGCATATGTTGTGTTTTCTGATGTTGGCCACTAGTGTAGGATTTAGTGTCTCCACCAAGCTTCGTAATTAGCTTAACCAGCAATAATGGTTCATCAGACTCAAGATCATGCTGTTTTACCAGCCACCGGCTAGACTAACGGCAAATTGGCACTAACCAGTTAGATCAGCTACTAGGACACACCTTCTAAGCTATGCTGGCATCAGGTATCAATTTGATCTAAAACGTATCAGGTATCATTTTATTAGGGGTATCGTTGTATTCTTAAACGGGTGTCCATTTCTGCTAATAGAGGGTCACTGTTTAGCTACAACGCCAATCAAATACACCTGAACTAGTTAATCAAGGTCTTCAGGATAACTGCAAATTGTTGTGTTGGAGCTAAATTTTGCAGGACATTGACCCTCCAGGAGCTTTCAGATAAGAATTTACAGTTCTCAAACAATTAGATCAACAGTTTAGTTCAGTAAAATGCATTCTATTGTGGAGAATAAATGCAGAGAGACATATTTAAGAAAATTTAAGTACAAGATCTTGACAAATACAATTATATTGGGGTTAGTTGTCTAGGAACATTTTTTAAAACGATGGAATTAAACATTAAAAATGCAGAGAACAACACCACATCCACAGGTTTCAAGTTTCTCTATAGCCAGTGAAACAAAGAGACAGATGGTGGCATAGACACAATGGAGTGGTTAGTTAAAGGCATTGTGGGAAACAAGTTAGTGGTGGAACACAGGAGAAGCAGAACCATGCTGTAGGTCAATGGGAGGAAAGGGGATAGAGCAGCCTCTGGCATCAGCTTCAGAATGGGTTACAGGAAAGACCCCTAGAGACCTGCTTTTTCAGGAGAGGGTCAACCTGACCTATTTGTATCTAAAAGTGCTTTTGTGAGGTCAAGAACCTGTCCTGACATGGGTAGGTGCACTCAAGAATCTTACAAATATTCATGGTTACTTTAAAGTATTGCATTTCAACTGGCAGGTAACCCTAGTAGTGTATGAATACTCCTCTCTTGGATACTCCAAGTCTATGTCCTCCTCTGCTAGGACTTACTGAAGAATACATCAAGTATGGAAAAGCAGGGGAGTAGAGAGGAGAAGCAGTGAAAGCGAGGGTGGAGAATGGAGCACCCTTTTACCTGATGCTGCTGCCAGGGGGCTGCCCGGGTGCTGGGGGCTATGGGATTGAAGACTAGGTGGGTTTATGGAGGGGCTACTGACAATGGTAGCTGTGGAGGAGGTGGTGACAGGGGGACACTCCACACATGCGGCTGTCGGCTGTGACCCCCACGGCCAGCCAGTACAGGAGGCACCCACCTGTGACGCAGTCAAGGCTGGGACTGTACTGCCCAAATCTAAGGAGGGCTTTGGTGGAAGCTGAGGGGTGGCAGTTGATTTGGTAAGGCCCACCCCCAGTCCTGTCCCCGGGGACCTGCTGGATTCACCTACTACTTTGATTGGTGGGTGTGGAGGGGACGGTGTCTGGGACAGTCCTGGTTTTTTTGGCGGGATGGGAGGTGGGTTACCCCGGTCGATGCGGGCCACAGTTGGTGATTTAAGGCCTATTTGGGGGTGGCCCAAACGACCGGTGAACGGTCCCCCCTCAGATGCAGAGTGTGGCAGACCAGGGCGAAGGGCTGCAGGGGGTCCCCCAGCTGGAGGGCTTGTAAAGCGGGAGAGAACTTGTGTGACTGTGTGGCGTGCTTGCTGTTTTGCTGCAAAGTTGTCTCGATTTGTGGGGGATAGATCGCGAGAAGGGGGGCTCTGGTTTGCGGTTCCATTTTGGTCCTGCTCCAAAGCAGAGGGTTGGAATTTGTAACGGGCCGCCTGGACGCGTGGACTGACCCCAGTCGGCAAGGTAGCAGACACAGCAGGTGAATGTGAGCCATGTGCATGCGTTTGGCCCTCTCCTCCATTTTCTGCCTGAGAGCTCCCGTGGTGTAGCCCCCAGCCCACACTGGAAGTCTTAGGTAGGTTCATGCTACCATATGTGGAACCTGTAGGCTTGACAGGGATGGAAAGTGGCACCTTCTTAGCCCCTTCATTTTCCAGAGGTACATCTGTCTGAGAAGAAGCAGCCTTGCAGACAGTGGCCTCGGTGCCCACAGCCACAGATGCCACTGTCTTGGGTTTAACTGGGGCAGATGGTAGTGGCGGGGCGTCTTTGCATCGCTCAGTTCTTTGCTGCTCCACCTGCTGGCGTAGATTCTCACTTTCAGCTCGCAGCTCCGCAGAACGCATCTCCTCGCGGCTAAGCCTGGACCGTAGCTGCTCTCGCTCTGTGTCAAACTCGGCCAGCTGTTTCTCCATTTCGGCCTCCATCTGTTGGCTACGACGCCGTTCGGATGCCAGTTCTTCCTCCAGTCGTCCCACGGAGCGGCCTTCCTGCTCAGTGCGGGACGAGAGCTCCTCAAAGCGCTGGTTCTCTTCGACCACACGAGCAGCTAGCTGCTTGCATTCATGCACCAGTGACATCACCACGTGTTTGTTTTTCTCTCGCTCATCCTTCAGTTGAGCCGACAGCTTCCTGTGTTCCTGCTCCAGGCTCTGCAGCTGCAGTTTCTCCATTTCAAGCTAGACACAGCAGCAGCAGGGCAAACGTGAGACTCGCAGAGAGCAGATAACACACACAGAAAGCAAGACACTGATTATTAAACAATTAAAGGTTTGTCAGTCCATTGGATAATGAGAAAATTCAAAATAAGACTTTAAAAATGTCCTGAGATCAAAGGTCACTTTAATTTTAACCTAAAATAACTTACTGCTTATGTCTAAGGTCAACTAATGAAGCGCTTGCATTAATTTATCAGTCCCTTTTCCTATGTTTTATAAGCCACACATTTAAAAAAAATCTATTAAAAGGAACACTCCACTTTTTTTGGAAATAGGCTAATTTTCCAACATCCCTAGAGTAATACAGATGTGTTTTACCGTTTTTGAATCCATTCAGCCGATCGCCGGGTCTGGTGGTCCCAAAATTAGCATAGCTTAGCATAAATCATTGAATCCGATTAGACCAGCTAGCATCGCACTATAAAATGACTAAAGTGTTTCAATATTTTTACATTTATTTAAACCTATTTAAAACTTGACCCTTCTGTAGTCGCATCGTGTACTAAGACTGGTGGAAAATGCAAAGTAGTGGATTTTCTAGGGTGACATGGCTAGGAACTATACTCCCATTCCGGCGTATTATCATTGCGCCTGCTTCACTCATGGTACGACAGCAAAATTCCTTGATTATTACGCCGGAATGAGAGAATAGTTCCTAGTCATATCAGCCTTTTATAGTGCGACGCTAGCTGGTCTAATCGATCGGCTGAATGGATAAGAAAACGGTATTACGGTATTTCGAAAACTGTATTATTCGAAAATCTCTATTATTCTAGGGATTTTGGAAAATGAGCCTATTTCCAAAAAAAGTGGAGTGTTCCTTTAATAAACCCCAATGTCTCTTTTGGAGATTGGTTTAATTAGTACCATCTTTGTAAAGTAGGTTAGGCATTGGCCCAAGCTGACCACATCAATCATGTGTGATTGCACTTTGACCTTCTTTTAATATGAAAACTGAATATCAAAACAGGGGACACAATACTAACATCAACTACTGCAATACACTACTTGCAGGAAACAAAGATGACCAATTAGCTCTTATTCACACAACATTGTTACAGATAAGAGTTCAGGCTTTATTTACAGATTTAAGCTGCTTAACCTATGAATAAATTAATATTTGCTCAGAAATAAAGAGACCCAAAAAAAAAAAAAAAAAAAAAAAAAAACATAAGGCAAAGTGGCTAGAAACAAACAGAATTCACTGTGATAACGTACAACTACTGTACAGTTATTCTATTCATGAACATTATTTAACATTTCCTCATTGTGATTGGTACTATATATAAGAGCTGTAACATTTAGCAACAGTACCACTGCAATAAGAGAACTGTCACCATAACAACCAAGCTCAAGTGTTTATTATTGGAACAGAGAGCTCAGTTCTCTCAGTGTCAGTGTAACATGTAAATATGCATGCTATGTACCTATATATAAACTGTATCTTGTAATATATAATAGGCTTATCCTAAAATATAACTGAAGCCACTGAGATGGTGGACACAGCTGATATCTGGTCTGCAGAAACGGTGTGCAGTGACGGGCCTGGGGTCACTAAGATGCAGCATGCCTGTGTGTGTGTGTGTGTGTGTGTGTGTGTGTGCGCGTGTTTTTAAAGTTCAAGGCCAGCATTGATATCATGTGGCTTATAATCTTCGTAGCACTAGCTCAAACTGTGAGATGTAGATTTACGAATGTGTTTGGCAGAGTGTTTTAGAGCATAGAATCCATTTCTCTCCTTCTCTAACACCTCCTCCACTTCTTTATACCATCATTGCTCTCCTTGTCTGGCACTCTCTTTCTTACTGTTTTCTGACATGTTCTAAGCTCATATGGAAGACAGAAAGAGTGGATTTTGCCTTCAAGTCATGATTTTAAGTCACTATTTCTGCCAGAGCAGTATCAGCACAGCACATTACTACACACCTCCTAAAAAGACACATACACAGGTGTACACATTGCATACTAGAGTATACTGTATTCCAGGAATAACTAGGAACACCTCAGCAAACGCCTGACAGCAAACTTAATCACATCAAGGTAATCCTACAGGAAATGAAGACTTATTTCAGATAGAATATGCAAATACTCTTTGAATAATCCACACGCAATCCTTTGTGTAGAGTATTGCTCTGTTGAACATGTCAATTAAAACACACAATTTGAGGTCTTACCCTTTTCTGCCTGCTGTCAGCGGCCGAGAGCTGGGCAGACATCCTCTCCTGCATCTTACGGCAATGGGCCATAACAGCTTCCAGCACAGTAATGGGATTCGCGCTTACAGGCCTTCGGTCCTTTGACCCCGTCCCTGACTCAAAGTCCCTCTGCAGGGCAAGGAATGGGTCTGTCAAACTGAACTGGCCATATCGCTCCTGCAGGAACACTTCTTTCCGACGAGCCTATGAAGAAAATATGCTTATTTATAGGAACATCATGTCCGTTTTCTGGTTAAGACAGCTCTGCACGTTCCCAATTGTCTGCATGCAATATCAAAATCCCCCTTTTTTGGACACGTCCATTTAAATATTCAGACAAATAAATTTTGGTCATTACAGGAACATAGTATGCATTGTAAGCTATTCTGTTCAGCAGTCCTGTTCTCGGACCAAGAAAATTGTCTTAATTTTGCTACGGCAAATAAATTTCATTGTGCTCACATAAGATAGGAAAGAGACAAAATTCTGATCAGTATTTGAATATTCTTGTGCATGTAAGAACAAAAAATTAGAAACCTTTGCAGGTCAAAAGGTAAATACAAATCCTAGCATCATTAAGATGCCAATCTGGTGCCTGTGGGATGCTGGCAAATCATTGTGAAATAACACAGAGCATTTATTACACATTATGTTCCCCTGGTGATGCATGTACAGTAAGTGGTGGGTGAGAAGAAATGTCTTGCTGACTTAATGTGCTATGGCCTAGAGACATGCAAGTCTCCAACCTCGCTCGTGATCTTGTGGGTATTTGCTATGGGAACTGTTCTGTCTTAGGAACTTTGGTGCACAAACAGTCATCTACAATTAATTAAAGTAAATTTGAATACAAAAGAAACCACTCTCTCCGAGGCACACATAAACCACATAATACATCCTCACACAGAGAGCAGGTTAGCACTTCTTCAGGGGTGTTCGTTAAGCCTGACGTTTCCTGGTCATCTCAGCAGGGTCAGCAAAGGGCCAACCCTGTCATAACGGTCCACAAATGAGATGTTTTCCTTGACAAATGAGTGATGCTGTACAGTACTTCACTGCAAGCAGATGCTGCACAGATTCAGGGGCAAAGCAATCATGTTAATTGCAACTTGGGTCACGATTCTACCCGGTTACATTTGCAGTGAACCGAAAGTAGTATCGTGAAAGATGTAGATGAAAGAACAATTGGTAAAAGACAATAAAACAGATACAGCAAAAAACGTTACCTTACAATATTCAATAAAAACAGTAATAGATACGCTAGACAGGACATTTCATGTAATTTTACAGTAAATATTGTTAAATGTACAATAAATATTTATTTATTTATTGCAATATTTTTTTATAAGTTGTATTAAATGTTTTTAGTTAAATTTGTAAATTATTGATACCATTTTTAATGCATAAAATGCATTTTGAACATAAATTACATATATTCTTACAGTTTAAGACACAGATGATGTTAAATGATTAGAACATTACCAGTGAGTCTGTCCTCAAAAAACATGCTCAGTGTCAGGCAACCCACTGGGCTGATCTACACTACCCATCTGGTCTTGGATAAGTAATGCTATAAAATGAACAAACAGATCAAACGGGAGAGATAATCTATAAGTTTACTCTCTACAGGGTGTCTCTATTTAACACGGTCTATGTAGTGGAAGCAGAAGGAACCATGCAAGGAGCACAAAGCATCCTGGAGGCTAATGGCCAACTATTGCCTAACCATAGAAGGAAATAGTCAACCCACAGAGGTCCAAACACACACACACATACACATGCAATGCCTGAGACTCTCACTGCAAGTGTCAGGATCAGTTTACTTCTGCTAAGTATCATAGCTTTCCAGGGCATAAAAGTTCTGTAAGTGAGTTGCTTTCAGTCCACTTAACACGAACAGACAGAGCAGTGCTGGACCAGGCTTATTTCATTATGAGTGCAGTCTGCCATATAAGTGGAAAACAAAAGGAAGTGGGTGAGAAAAATTGGAGACAGCCTCAAATCAAAGGAATGTACATGGATGGATGAGGTTTCAAAAAGACTGAACATTACACCACGGTCTACTACAGCATTATGAACAAGTGGAAAAGAATGAGCCTTGTAGTGGTTCAGAATGGAAATTTCTCTTAAGGTACCTTTACCTTCTCTAATGCTAAAACAAATGACTACCGTACCAATTTCTCTAATATTATCAAACTGAATGAAAGGTTTTAGTGTGGAAATAAAACCCTAAAGTTACAAAACAACACATAATCCATCAGATACACGGCTAATAGGCTCATTTTCCAACTCCCCTAGAGTTGAGTTTTACCGTTTTTGAATTAATTCAACCGATCTCCAGGTCTAGCGGTAACACTTTTAGCTTAGCATAGATCATTGAATATGATTAGACTTTTAACATTTTACACAGAAATGACCAAAAAGTTTTTAATATTTATTTGAATTTTTTTTTACTTGACTGATCAGTAGTTACAACGTGGCAAAATCATCATCATCCGCAAAGTTCCTTTATTATTACGTTGGAATGAGAGTATAGTTCATAGTCATATCAGCCAATGTAATTACAATGCAACTACAAAAGCCAAGAAAAAAAAAAACAAAAAAAACACATCTCTTTTTTTTTAAAGGGTGTCCCTTTAACAATGCTGTTGTTTTCCCACTAGTAATGATGCTGCATGTAAACTAAATAAAAACGAATAAGCTTCCCATATTTAAAATGCCTAAGCTTAATATTTCATCCCATATAATATTTATATTAAGAACATGTATTTTAGAGAAGGGATGACCCAGGGAGCACAGCATGAACACAGCAAAAAGAGAAAATATTAAAGCCTACTCCTGTAATTTTGACCAACCACTGTGAAGGAGCTAGTAAACACTGCAAAGTCTAGAAGAAAAGAGAGTGAGGAGGGGGTTGAGGGAAAGACTGAGAGCAAGAGAGAGAGCGAGAGATCTAAAGAGATGGGAGTCTGGAGGCGGGAGAAATGTCTGTGTGTCATGGCAGATAGAGAATGGAGGGCTTTGAGATTCTCAGCCATCTGGCACTTTCCTCTAGGCTTTCACAAATCTCTTCTATAATCACAGAGGCTGTGACGTCCCTCCTCCTCCTTATGAACTACTTTATCTGTCCATCATGGATCACGGGGGTCAGGAGCAACATTCAACACGTTGCGTGGTATCAAGAGTAAAAATGAGGTTGTGGTGGAAGAAACTAGCCATAAAACAAACAAAGAAGAGTTACGTTTGACTGATATAATTATTAATTGTGGAAAATCTGAACAAAGCTGATTTGCACAAAGAACATCTGCTCATACAAATACTGAAGTTTTAGATAGCCGTAATGAAGTCATGATTCAGTTGTCACTCTCTATTATACTGTAGACAGAAATTACAATCTTTTAGGACATATGACATACATTTCTATTTCACCGCAGAGCAATTTATTAAGAGAGCTACAGGCTAAAACCCCTCACTTCAGGCCAAAATGCAACTTACTAAAATTACAAGAATATAAAAAGGGGACCTATCCTATACTTTTATAGTTTTTTTTCTTGGAAGTCCACTTTTCATGGTTGTAATTTATGTTTGTAATGACCTTTTTTACTCTCAATTTAAAGCAATAGCTTACCATAAAATGAAGCTTCCATCACTGTTTACTTGTGGCATTCCAAACCAAATAGTATTTCTTTCTTCTGCAGAACACACACACACACAACACAATTTGTGCAGAGGAAAAAAAATATATGGAAGTTAATGTACATAAAGATAAACTCTTCCTTAAAAATAACATAAAAGAATATATACTACTAGTGAAAAATTGAACAAAACCAGTCATAAGGTTCAAATGAATTTCATTGCAATGCATATTACTAATCAAAAATTATATTTATAGTAGGAAATTTATAAAATATCTTCATGGGGCATGATCCTAATGATTTTTGGTATGAAACGAAACATAATTTTGACCCATACAATATATTTTTGGTTATTGCAACAAATGTCTTTATCATCACTTTTCATTCATTTAAAGCATCCTTCCTTGATAAACAAAACTATTCATTCAATATTAATACTTTAATAATTAAATAAATGCAGGAATGCAAATAAATGCAAATCTTACTGTTCAAAACTTGACTGGTATTGTATATTAAGAAATGCCTCACTGTTTTTTATGCATAAACTGGACATCTGCGGTCACCAAAAAATGAACATTTTATTAAATATCTGCTTTGTGTTCTGCAGAAGAAAGTTGTACGGGTTTGGAACAACATGAAGGGGATTCAATTGCACACTTTTTATTTTTGTGTAAACAATTTTTTTAATTTGTGCAGGCATATGCTAACGTATGTCAAAATGGGGATTTGTGAATGATCTTTTTTTTTTCTGCCATCCAAATTACTGCCCTTTAAATGTCAAGTCATGTTTATTTGTATAGCTGTGTCCTAACCTGACTAAATCTGCCGTCATCTTCCAGCAGATTCCCTCAGGCATATTACACGGACTAGTAAGGTAAACCCATGAGCAAGACATTTCTGTGGGAGGAAGTGCTTTTTCTGTGTCGCTTCTGTTTGAATGTGAGTGTGTGTCCAAAGACTCTCACAAGGGGCCTTTCAATTAGATCAACACAGAGCTGGCTTTGTGGGCCAAGGACTTCCGCAGCTCTCCTAACCCAAATGTGAGATCAAAAGGCATCGAGCTGATGAAGAGGAAGAGAGGAACGAAGAGGAATTTAGTCTTGTGACAGTCACATTTGAGTAAAACACAATATTCAGAGCTGGAGAGACTCTGAAGGCTTGCGACTTACAGTCTCTGATTCTACAGGCTCTGAACATTTTTAGTTTTGTGGGACAGATTGAATGGCTCCACATTGACGATGAGGCAGAACAGCATATGGTGCAGGCCTGTACAATATGCGTTTGGTAGAAAAATAGGGCACTAAAGGTTTAAGGGTGTCTGTTCGATGGAAAAAGGGAGAAGATTGGGTCCACGGGGGAAGAAAGAATCTGGGCAACCGAGTGGTCCCTACAGACCATCCCACCCCCATCTGAAAACCCCCCAATACCAACCACCATCTGTCATGTTCCCTCTCGTACAAGCCACGATTTTGAGCCTCAACAGATCACCTGACCCACATAGTATAACTCTTAGTGTCACAGGTCAAAAAAATAACATGCAACACCAAATGTGTAATTTACCTTAAAATATTTAAAAATAAATCAGCAAGGTTGACATTTAGAATGTTACAAATATTTTATCTTTTAATGCTGTTCTTTTGAACTTTCTATTAAATCAAAAGAATCCTAGAAAACAGAATCCTTAAACAAATCTACAAAACATTAAGAAGCACAATATTTTCAATGTTGATTTCCGAAGGATCATGAATTATTGCCATCAAAGGAATAATTAACATTTTAAATTACATTAAAACAGAAATGTTATTTTAAACTATAACAGTATTTCAGAACATTACTACGGAGCCCGCAGTGTCACCTGCAGGAGAAAAAGAACAATCCGAACAAACAATTCGTTCCCTCCGTTTATAAACCATCCCAATGAATTCTTAAGCTGTTCCCTCGGTTTAACAAATCGTGCCCACGGATTAATAAACCGTATCCACGAATTTCCAAACTGTGCGCTCAAATTTTGTAAACCAAACGTTCGGTTTTTGCATCCGTACCCACAGATTCATAATCTGTGCGCACGCTTTCGCAATCTGTTCCCACGGGACTGTAAACTACTCATGGATTTGTGGCCCCGCCCCCAGTATTTGCCGGCAGATTCAACCAGCCACCTGGATTCATTGTATTGTTTATTTTTTAAAATGGAGGATTTTCTTAATTTTCTAAAAAACGATACAGTAACACTGACACAAAGAGTTGGATTATGCGACTCTGTCAGTGTTTCGAGAGAAGGAGGTAAAAAACAATATAAAGCAAATAGTGTGCATGCTTTCGCAATCTGTTCCCACAGGACTGTAAAACTGTATAAACTGTAAAAAAAAAAACAGGTACGTGTTAATGAATCTAATTGTATATTGTAATACACAAATCCATGAGTACAGTTTACAATCCCGTGGGAACGTATTGCGAAAGCGTGCGCACGGATTATGAAACTGCGGGTACGGATTCAAAAACCGAACATCCGGTTTACAAAATTTGAGTGCACGGATTGAAAATTCGTGGGTATGGTTTATTAATCCATGGGCACGATTTGTTAAACCAAGGGAATACATACATTTGTACCGAGTATACATCCATTTCATTGGAATATGTAATTAAAATGATATTGTCAGCTACAGTATGTTCAGATGGTCAGAACTGTATTCATGGTTGCTTAATTTAGCACTTTGCTAATGGCAAGTGTCATTAAAAAAAAAGCTCATTTTTCGACCGTTTGTCGCTTGTAGCAGCACATTTGACTGATTTGCATTTTTTTCAGTATGTTCGTTATCAGTTTACCTCTGAAGATATGAGGATGTGATAGAAATGTTATTCTTGTGACATCGGTTCAAGCTAAATAAAGCCTGTGGTTTAGTTAAAAGTACCAGTCGAATTAATGAGACGCTGCTGAGTGGAGCAGAACTGACAGACAGAGTCAGAGACAAAATCAATAACAAACAATTCAGGCGATGAGGAAATCCTGCACTTTCAATTAGAAGCTGTCTAGAAAAACTATCCAGCAGAGAATGTCAAACCAAAGGAAAAACAGTGGCACAAACTTCATCCCTATTGACAGGAATTAAAGTTGACATCGAAATAACAGGAAACTCATGTATTAAAAAAATCAATACTACAGCACTGCTCATGAAGTGAAGAGGAACTGTCATACTCCCACATACATACTCGCTTCTGGGTCGGATTCATATTAAGCTCAAGGCGCCGCTTTACTCTGATGTGAAACACTCACGCACACAGAAACCGGCCTGCCTTTGGGATTCACTTATGGAAATCCACTCATGCTTTCGCTGCATATATCCCAAATGCAGCCTGACATCTTCTGTATGGATGAGCAACAGATGCAGGGGTCAGCCTCAGCCATATTTAAAGATAGGAGTGAATATATCTGACCTGGAATAAACACATTATACACATACACAAGCTCACGCAATGTTCCCATATGTTACACAAACGCACCACTTAAGGCATTTTCCGTACTGTGCACAATGTAAAGCAATGAATCACGACCAACCCTTATTTTTCCTTCCTGTCAAAGTCAAAGCAACACGACTCAAACATTCGAGTTCAGCCCCGAGAGGAGCTCTTACATAAACGGGTCACAGCAGTGGCTCACTGGCATTTACAGCAGTGAAAAGCACCGGAAAAAAAGATTCTTTGGATTCTTCGAAGAGATTGAGCTCTGAAGCTGTTGCCACAAATGCGTGAATCATCGAGTCACAAGAGAAAGGCAAAGCTAAGTAACCCCAGTATGCTATAATGACAAGTGCTTGTTAAGCATACCTTGAGGTTTTCACACAAACAAACCATACATTTACTTCCTTACAGGATGCACTTAGGAAGATTAAACCACATGCCACAGCCTCACAAACCACACATAAACCAAGACACCTGCTGACTGACTGAAAAAGCCAGTTCCGTTATTTACAGAGAGAGAGAGAGAGAAAAAGGACCTTGAAGATACATTAATTCTTTTTATGCAAATAAAACAATAATAACATAATTTAGTCAACGATTCTTCTCCCTGAGTTGCCTTCTTCCACCATTTTTGTACTCAATCAATACAAGTTGTTTACATTGTTTTCTTTGCACATAAAAAATTTTTCCCCTAGCTTTGTAAAATTACTGTTGAGCCTCTAATGTCACATGGACTATTTCACCAACCTTCCTGCTACATTTCTGGACTTCATTATACGGAGTCAGATTTGATCAAAAATATCTTAATTTGTGTTCCCAAGACGAAGGTCTTATGGGTTTGTCATTAATTACTGCTTCTTGTGTCGTTCCGGATTTTCATTTTTAGGTGAACTAACCCTTTAATATTAAAAATAAACTTCAACAACTCGTGCTTGACTATTAGGAAAGAGAAATTTTCTCAAGACCCATCCTCCACAGAAATCCCCCAAATATGAGGAGTATTTATAGCGACGTAATTATATAAGAAAGGCATACATCCTTTAATTATGTAACAGTGCTGAACGCATGAGGGTTTGGTAGTGGGGTCGGTTGGGGGATGGTGGGGATTTCTCCCACAGAGTCATTGAAACAGAACTTGAGAGGGTTTCAGTGTATTTCCGCCACTAGATCGACAGGCACTGCTGGAACGCCAAAATTGGTCATGCCTCTCTAATGATGTTTGTGGCCTATTTTAATGACCCTCTCAAATGAACCACATTTCTGTGTGGAGCTCCACAGACCAATTTATGAAAATCTAATAAACGTGTAAAACCACAACAGATTCAGCCTCTCAGGCGTTCTTATGCAAGTCTCCTCAAGCAAAACAAGAATCTCAAACAAGTATGATTCAGACACCCAAAGACTATCTTCTATTTGAACTGCACTACATTACAGGCATGTATGATGAGGCAGCTCCATTTTGAATGACACTATTTGTTTTCCTCGAGCAGCTAAAAACGAGCACAAAATGGATGACTACTTTTTCATAAATATGTCAGCTTTTTTCACAGCCAATGAATAAAGCATCGCACCACACAGTATACTACTTGTGTCTTTACCAGAACAGATTGTTGCACCAGTTTAGAAAATTATTGCCTGTCCTGACTTGGTAAAATATTCAGAAAAAATAGATATTAAAATAGCTATAAAGTCTATATCCACAGACCTGAGGCATCATATACTGGATTATATATGTCTGCTAAGCCTTCAAGGTAGCTTAGTAGAACAAATGTATTTATTTTAAGCATGCACTTAATGTAGTCTGAGGGGGAAGCAGAAGTCTGTGCTTCACAGTAAATTCTTACACACACATAAGGAAATCAAGGAATGAAAAGAAAGTCTCTTAAAGGGGACATCCTGTGCCACGTGCACTTTTACAAGCTGTTTGGACTGAAATGTGTGTTAGGAGTATGTGTACAAGCACCCTACAATAATAAAAATCCACAAGTATTTTTCTTTTAATTTAATAAAAATAAGTAGCCCCTTCTGAAATCAAGCCATTCTCAAATGCATGTCGGTGTGGCGTCACACAGACAGAGGCCACTCCCACAATAGT
>JAUMHP010000073.1:11069446-11085758 GCA_032361065.1 Enteromius trimaculatus | reverse complement strand
TATATATATATAGTAGTATATGTAGTAAAATACATACATAAAATATATACAGTATAATACATAAAATAAATACACACCTATTATTATTTATAGGTATATGTTTTAAGTAAACGGTTTAATTAAATTTTTTTTTTTTTTTTACAATTTATTACTTAATTTATTGTACTAATATAATTATTTTGATTTCTGACACATATATGTGTGTGTGTGTGTGTGTGTGTGTGTGTATTATACACATACACGTATATAGCCTAGCAATTATATGATATGATGATATTTTTTACAATACAATATTAATTATTAATTATATTAATAACAAATAAGATGCTAAATATGCTTTGATCAGTTAATCATTCACCCTAACATTCTAAAGCAGTTTATAATAATACCTCGATTTCAATCATAATTGTATTGGAAATATGGTAATATTAAATCGCGCGCAGCTGCACACAATAAAGACAGCCTAACGTTACAATGAGAAAAAAAACCGTCTTCCAGCATTGAGCTCTGGCAGAAACAAAGGTTACAACAAGAAATCTTAATGTCATATTGTAACAAAGTATTCCGCAAAAAAACCTTTCCATCTCCTCCTTATACAGACGGACCACCGTAACACATTCACTGATAGTTATGATTCACAGCACTGGAGCATTGCTATTCTATTAATTCCATTCATTCCCAGTCATAATTAACGATCATTGCAGCTGACAATAGGTGATTTTTTGCTTAAATGTCTCTCACCGCCTCGACGCTTCCATGGCCAGTGGTTACCAGTGTTTGTAGCGGAGGTGGCTGCTCCCCTTTCGCTCCGTCCGACGCCATCTTCTCACTGTAGAGGACTGTTCAAGCTTAGGCACCACACACCACATCAAATAACGCATTCGGCACTGATTTAACTATTACACTGCTGCAAACGAATCGCAGAGAGCCGATAATTCATCTTCCAGCTGTAAATACGTTAAGCAGAGCCGTGGTTGAACGCTAAGGGCTAGATTTTGACGGGGAGCAGGTTGTGCAGCTCGGTCCAGATGTAAACCTGAAAAGAGGTGTGAACCTACAGCCTCTGAGGGAGTGACATGAACGCGATCCTATTTTTGCACTGCTTGGGTTAACCTCTCTGTCGCCAGTGGATTGTGTGTTTAAAGATGTGGTGAAGATGAAGATGATGAATGGGACTTCATGTTATGGGATGCCTTTGATTTATTAACACGCATAAAGATGTGATCAAAATGTGGGATCAATAAATGGTATGTTTGGATGCCTCTAGAACTATCTAACAAATTCCTAAAGATAAATAATAGCCTACACTGAACTGCTCTTTTCGTATAAAACGTTAAAAAAAGAGAGATGGAAAGGAAACTGATGGTTATTCCCCACGTGAATAGTAGCTACACATTTTATTAGGCTATATTTAGTATTTTTGTGGAGCGTGTGAACAATAATGTAAGCAGACTGCACTTCATTACATAACTTTATGAAGGCTGCCCACACAGGTGAGGAGAGAAAAGAACAGCAAACAACTTAAAATGACAAAGAGAATGGTGGTGAAATTAATAATGCTTCACTGAGCTTGCCACACATATATTATCTTAAGAAATCAGTCAATTGAAAGTCACAGGTCAAAACATTTGTGGGTAAAATCATTACGGCAAAACGTTCAAATTAAGACCAAATATAATATATATAGTTAGTGCTCTCCTATTAAATATGAATCTTGGAAAGGTAAATATACAGTACATTTAAGGTCCAATAAGGTACAGGTTTTTTTATTATTATGAGGAGATCCATGTTTATCTTGATGATTTTCAATTCATTCACTTGATGATAGATACTGTAGATAGATAGATAGATAGATAGATAGATAGATAGATAGATAGATAGATAGATAGATAGATAGATATAATATAATATAATATAATATATATAAATATAAATAAATATATATCTATATATATATATCTATATATATATATATCTATATATATATAATTACTATTGCAAGTACATTTATACAGAAGGAGAAAGAGCTCTTTGGAATGTAATTGCCTCTTTTAATTATCATTTGTTCTGTTCATAAGTGAAAGCCAGCAGGGGTCATTTCATCATTTTTTGCAGTTTTAAAAATTAAATAACATTTTGCTAGGGCCAAATGGTTTTAAAATTACCGCCTTCTCCATAGAGAACTTTACCCTCACCTTAATGCTTTACCATTTTCTCTGTTCTAAATTACAGTTGGAAAGAATTGCATATTACTTTGCATGTACTGTAACACTTTAAGCAACTTAAGAAATTGCAACAGATCTTTAATGGTAGACTAGTTTCCATTATAATACCTAGATTACTTGCTCAATGTCCTTGAAGACTTCAGTCCTGAATAAAAATTAAATGGTATCAAACTCTTATGACAACAAAATGCTACTCACAGAAAGTAATTTGATTCCTTTCCTGCTTGGTGTTACTGGTTTCATAAGTATGTAGACCGGTCCATAATGCACTACACTCTGTCAGCTACTCAAAAGATACAGTGGGCTTATTATCATAATGTGAGAATTCATGTATAACCATTTATAATAGAAGCACTCTGCAATGGCTCATATAGTGGGGCCTTAGTTTATTCCCATCAAAATCAGCTGATATAACCTGTAATTAATCTGCTGCAGATATAGACGTTTACATGTATAATTTTTTTTATATATTTTTGTCTTTTTTTTGTTTACAATAAAAATAAATGTGTAACTATGATCCGAATGCACTGTCCTTCACACTAACTAATGCTAGCCTTTAAATGCATTACACACATGTGCATACATTAGCCTATATATTTTGGTCAAAATATATTTATGGTTCAAAGTTTAATTCAGAGGAATACGGAAACAGTATGGGTCTATTAACCATAAAATGCTACATTTTATTTATTACGCTAGAGAGTCACGTGACTCTCCCATGTGTGGGAATCGACCAATCACAGCGTTTGTTTAGGTTTTCGTGATGTTGGTAACTCAGCTGCACGCAGCCTACAGCGCTACCTTCCACTGTTCCTCGAAATACACTAACAGTCGTAGTGAAACCCTTTTTAAAAGAGTTAATTCTTACTATCAGGTAATGAATAGACGGTGAAGTTTTCTTCGCTTTCGCCGTTAAAATGAGCCTGGCACCGCACAGCGGATCGTTTCGCGCATCACAGCAGAGCTGCTCTGTGACTGCTCTGGATGAGTCGTATGTATCCATTTTCATGTCACTGTTAAAGACATAGTTCGCCCAGAAAGAAGTTTTTTTTTTATTATTATCGTTGTTGTTATTTACCTTTATGTTGTTTTTAAGTCAGTTTGACTTAATTTTTAGTCTCTAAGTGACCAGTGCACCATCTTGTCGTGATGCGACGAAAGTGTGATGTTTCCCAAAACCTATTATTAAATGACATCTATCTGCCCATAACTGCTGTCTGGGTAAACAATTCACAACCTAGCTGTGAACTTTTACAGATCCAGCATGAGCAGCAGTGCCAGTTCAGGAGAATCCCTGCAGGAAGCAGATTCTACAATAATATCACAGAAAGCAGATGAGAAGAATTACAGTATGATGACTCCTGTAGAGAAATTATCACTTTGTGAGAGACGGGCTCAGTCTTTGGCTGATAGCGAAGAGGTACACATGGAATAATCTTATTACCAGAAATACATAACTCAGACTCTAATTTAATTCTAATGTACTCCAACATTCAGTATGATCCATTACGAATTGCATAAAGCATCCCAGGCATGTTCTTATTCTTCAGTACATCAAGAACCAAAGCTCTGGGTTAAAAAATACAACTAGATACTTATCGATCATCATATTCATTGTATGTTTTGTTTAATTTCTCTAGTTTAATGTTTCATACTTGATCGACTTTTACAGTATGACCCCTGTATCCAAGAGCTTGTGCGTTGCTTGGCACTGAGCAGACTGGTTTATGGAAATGAGCATTTAGCAGTGGCTCAAGCTCAGTCAAGGCTGGCTAAAGCTTACTTGCAATACAAAGGTAAAATTATTTAATGCATTTAAGGAGACATATGTAATGGGACAGTGAAGCATTTATTAGGCAGACAATATAATATTAGCAAATATATAACATGTTTACCACCATGTTTCTCAGGTTGGGCACATCAAGCACAAGAACATGCGTCCCAAGCACATGAAGTACTGCGTTCCAGTCAGCAGGAGGAGAGAGTGAGCTGTCTCAACTGCTTCCTCACCATACATCTGACCCTTGGAAGTGCTGCTCTACTGCTTGGAAAATATCCTTGTTTATGTAAACATCTAATGCAATCAATCTTAGGTGTTTTAATCCTTTATAGGGATGATATATATTTTGTACATATGACATTATTAAACTCCTCTTTTGAAGTGGAAAAAAATGATAATCCATTAAACCTTGTCATTTCAGATTGTGTAATAATAAGAGAAATATGTTAATTCACTTAACCACCTGAACTTTAGCAGTGGCTGAGTCAAGCCTTCAGAAGGCAGAGATAGTCATGGGAGACATTGTAGCACAAGAAGCCATGGGGAAGGAGGACAGAGTGGACATTGAGTATGAAATATTTACAAATTTAGCAAGGTACGGGGACATTTTCATCTTAATAAGGCTTGCTGTTATGACTTGGCTGGACTAAAAAGAGATATGATCTAACATTAGATGGCTACTATATGAAGTACCGCCCCTCTTTTCATTCCTTTTAAATACAACCCTGAATAAATGTTTTAGTCTGGGACTAGGAGGAAAGAGATTTATTTTGTAATTACCCCGAGAAGCATCTCAATCTATTTTCCCAGTCTGTTTATTGCATAATAAACACATGCACTTCTCTACAGGCTTAAAATATGATGTGGCATCCGAGTCCACATTGATATTCACACAAAGAGCACTACGCTAAATCACATGCTGCTGTGTTCTATTTATTTCTTTCGACTTCTGCAGTTTCAAATATCAGGTTCAAGTTTAAATGCATGTTTTTCCTGGCGTTACTCCAGCAAGTTGAAACTGGTGCTCTTGCAACTAAGTAAACAATATAATATATGCACCAGAATTTGTTGTTATACTACATTTAAATATTGTTCTCTTTTTTTGTCAAGCACAAGAATGATTGCATGAACCTCTGGCATTTCATTAGGAATACAAACAACAACAAAAAATCACCACAAGGTGGTGCTCCTCATCCACAAAATATCTACAAACATTACAATAGAATTGAAACTTAATGATAAATTTCACAAACTTCTCTGTTTCTTGTTTTTTTTAATCATATCTTGTGTTATCATATCTTAAAGCAGGCAAATGTAATGTGAATGTCACGCTGCTCTTCCCAGTTTGGTCACATTCTGAGCAGAGCAAAAAAAACATCTCTGTAAATTTTTGATGTGATTTCCTACATAATAACCCGCATAGCAAAACCCAACCTCAGCTGCATCAGTTTATTAAACATACATAAAGCAAAGGGTTTATTATTGATACGTAATTTCGCAATTTTGGGCATGTGTGCGGATGTGACAGCATTGAAAGATCTTTTGTTTCTCATGGGTAATAATTCCCACAGGAGGACTTGATTAACTTGTTCAATAGCTTGTATTGATCCTAGTGTTTGTTATGGCTGGTTTCACCAGGCTTGACTGTGACAATGAACGACTGTGGTTTGTCTGCCAGCTGTGTTTATGTTGTGACAGTAGATCTCACCGGGCCATCTCAGGTTTTGTTATTGCTGCTCTTTGTTATATAAGTAGGGGCATCTGTGCTAGACATGGTAAACTGTTATACAGTAAAGTTAATTTATTATGTATTTCTAATATTATGCAGGGAAATTTGAGCATCTGTGATTTTTTGCTACCCTTAGCAGATTGTGTTTTCATCAGTTTGTCAGCTGGTTTTGTCAGCCCCAGAAGAATGTGCGTATGTGAGTTGTGATGAAAGCTTTCTAATTCTTCAGCCTTTGACTGTAAAGCTGCTGTTGACATATTTGAAATGAGTGAACCTGCGCTATCAACACATACCACAACAAAACCCTGAAACAATGACACAAGCTTACAGCTTTTTCATCCGGATGGGGGCTCTGAGCGAATAAACATCAGAGTCAGCATATTACTATCATACTGACATGATTCGCAACACATATTTACATCAGCATTTGTTGAACATTTGCTGGTTGGGATCTTTGGCCTTGACGGGATTCATAAGTGAAGTGTACGTTTCCTTTATGTCTTTTCACACTCTAAGCCTGTGAGCAAACAAAGCTTAAAAGGTCAAGTGTTTCATTTTTGCTATGTTAAATCATCCATCCACGTAACATCCACTTGATGGCTGAGAGACAATCCGGGTCTTGACAGGAAAAAAAAGTTTTAAAGGGACAGTTCACGATCTTCTGCAGAATACAAAACAGATTGCTGTAAAAGTGTTCTAACTTAAAAAAGTTATAATTGATAGCTTCTAAAAAGACCTAATGAGTAACAAGCAGTCTACTGAATGAAAACAGTTTTCAAGGTTAAAAGATTGTTAAGCATTTACAATTCAAGACGAATTCTTATACCTTTACACTTGATTTTTGACGTGGTGATATAGGCATTATTCGTCTCTTAAAACTACAGGCAAACATATTATCTAAATATATTACATCCAGCAGCTGCAACGAAGTGCGTATGTATCTCAAAACACAAATCTCAAACGTGACAACAAATGTTGATTCAGCAAAAATATTAACTATGGACCATATGACAGGGAAGCAACAATGACAACAGCAGCTGCAGCCTAAATCAAGCCAGTGAAATGTAAAGCAGTGATCATTTTTTTAAAAAAAGTTGCCACATAATGTTTTCAAGCTGCAATGCGTGCTGGGAACTTGCACAAGAATAAAATTTAGTCAGATGATTCAATAAGTTGGGAAAACATCTGGACACATTTTGAAAAAATATTCAAGTAGCTAAGTAAGTTCATCACAAACATTTTAGTCCAGTTCACAAGAAAAAAGCAACTCTTACTAAAAAATCTGTACTGCAAGTTTTATTTTGCAAAAACAGAACTCTTTTTATTTGTTTTTGTCCAAATAGCAAAAATTGAAAGGGTCCAAAATATTATATATACATATAACAATTAATTTTGTCAAAATTAATGAAAAGCAAAGCATGTCAAAATGTATATTTTTAAGTGTACCATCCCTTTAAATCTCTGCTCTGTAGTTTATTTGGTAATGTTATAAATTAACCTGGCTGGAGACTAAACTTGGAGTGCTGTTGTGCCAGTATGAAGTAATCTAAGTGTTTACTTTCAGTTTTTTTAAAGGCGATGATGTCTTTTCTGTTGCTCTGTGTCTCTATTTATCCGCAATTTTGCCTGGCACTGCTCTCTATCAAGCCTGAAATCTTTCATACACAGTCTACGTCAGTATTGGTCTGTTAACAATTACTAAGCAGAAGGCTTTGGGGACTACTTGGCAGTTCATGTAAAACTCCCTAATTGCATTACGCCCCTGCACAACGGACATTAAATCAGATTTCTCCACGCAGATTATATCTCTCCTCCCACAGAGGATGCCTGAGAGGATGGCTGGTTTTACGTTGGCAATGTGTGGCATAATACAGGATGTGTTTAGGTTTGTGTATCCGGACAGCGCGGCTGAAGAGTTGGCACATACGCGCTGCTAGTCCCGCTGCCCCTAAAAGGAGGCCCAGAGTCTGGAATTTCTGATGCAGCCTTGAAAAGTTGCCAGGGTGCTCCGGCGTACACACAGACGACTGAGAAAGCCTTGGTGGAGTCGTGTTTAAAATCTTTGCAAATGTCGCCCTTGAGCGTTTTTCCCTGATTGCAGTAAATCCAATTGGACATTCAGATTAAGAGCATTTTGATTTCTTTTGAATAAAATGGATGTTCCAATCCTAAAATATACACCTTAGATTAAAGATAAAATGTGTTTACAGCTCCATCATCATTAAATGATGCAGATATGCATGAATACTTACAAATTATGTCTAATGTCAGCCATCTACGTTGGAAATCCACTTGCTATTTTAGAGGTGCACCATGGGAATCCACTAATCAAGCTTTAATGTTTGTTTGTTTGTTATGTAAGTTTTATATTTATGGGACAAGGATGCTGGATGAGCAGGCTACTCTCTATAAGATGGTGAAATTGAGTTAGGGATCCATTAGAGTGGATGACTCTGGAAAGACTCGAGACTTTTAACAAGATGGATTGGTGAATCATGGGATCTCCCTGTGGTGATGGATGTCTCCATAAAGAGTAGTGCTACGCTACTCTTATAACCACCACATTCAAAGCCCAGAAAGGTAGTAAGGATATTGTTAAAATAGTCGCAACGTGCATTTACAAGAGTATCAAACATGCGCGTTCATACATTATGGTACTGTTGTGAATGCATGACCCCAAACTCTTGGTGGTTTTAAGTCTAAATAAATGACTAAAAGCCATTGACTTTAACTGAATACTTTTTAATAGAACAGCTTTACTTTATTTCTTCACAGATAGCAGACAGCAGTAAGCCTCTGCATTGTTCAGGAGACTAGATGCCTAAAGGCTGATATTGAGAGAGGAGAATCAGACCTAATAAAGACATGAGCTCTTGTGTATTGAGTTCAGAGCTGCAGGGCATGTTTGGATTTGCTGCACTGCACATCATAATAAAAGAAAAGCAAGCTCCTTCAGAGGTTCAGAGCTGGTGCCACCATCCCATGCAGCACACAGCAGCAGTTCTTCCTGTTTTAAACCAGTTTGCATGAACAGGCTTTTCTTCCTTTTATTGTTCTGGCATTTTTGTTCATGCCTGGCATTACAGATGAGCCATTATGATGGCATGCCAAAGGATTGTGACTTTTCTTGATAAATGACATCTTTGTATGTGTGCTGTGTTCTATAGGGTGTACCAGCGGCAGGGAAGGCCAGAGAAGGCCCTCAGTCAGTGTGAAAGAGCCTTGGAGCTGCTTCAGGAAGGAGCTAGACTCAGTCGGACCTGCTGTGTTTACAGAAACATGGCGGCTATTGAACAGGCACAGGGTCATCTGGACAGAGCCACTGAGCATCTCCTACAGGTAAACACAGGGATTATTCTTGTCTAGTTCTTCAAAGAATTGCACTGTACTGAACACATTAAAACAGATTGAATAGATGAATAACCAAACGCAGAAGTGTCAAACACATTTTTATCAACCCCTTAATCCTGCTTCAATCATAAATAGTGGGGTAAACAAGAAAGCATATGCAGTTTATTAATTTCATTCATCAGAGTCCTTTAGATGGCACACACATACACTAAATGGACAAAAGTATTGGGATACCTGATCACTACTATGGAGACATTAATATGGAGTTGTTTTCCTTTTTGTGCCTTTAATAGCTTCTACTCTTCTGGAAAGGCTTTTCACAAGATTTTAGAGTGTTTCTGTGGGAATTGTTGCTCATTCATCCAGAACAGCATTTGTAAGGTCATGCACTGATACGGCACTGGCGCTTTTATACACTTTTACCCACATTCTGTTGTGATTTGTTGCTATATATATATTACAGAATATTCCTATTTCAAATAAATCAAATATTTAAAAATATAAGAATATATGCTATTCATACAAAAATCCTGAAATATGTAACACAGTTTTTGCAAAAATAGTTTGAACACTGACGATTATAATAATAATTATTATTATTTCTTGATCACAAAATGAATTTGTAATGATCTGGTGACAGTGAAGACTGGATTAACGGCTGCTGAAAATGTTGCTTCGCCACAGGAATAAAATGAAAACATAAAAATGTTAAACACTTAATTTAAATTGTAATAATATTGCACAATATTGCTGTATTTTTGTTAAGCCTAAGTCAGCATAATGGGTCTTAAGGACCTTTGGAAGGAACTTTGGAACAGCAGGGCATGAAATGAGTAATTAGGAAATATTAATCAAATGGTATTTTTGACTTGCTTTCAAAAGTTTATAACAAAGATATTGTTCCAGATCCAATGATTGCCAGTTTTGGGATGATTCTGTACCTTCTTTTAGTACATATGAAAGATGTATTTCTTTATTTATGGTTCTTGCAAAGAGACTAATTCTTCAGAGGTGGGAGCTTGACATTGTTCCAACATTTGATGTGTTGCTGAGTGAACCAGAGATCATCATTCATACTGAGATGTTATGATTTCTTAACAATGATAAGCTGGATATATTTTGGAAATTATAAAAGCCTGTATTACTGTAGATCACTTAGGAATATGACAACCTATTAACACTGTGTTTTTGACATCCTCAGTCTAATGGATTTTAAAACTGGGCCGCAGAGTTATTTAAAGCTAAGAACAATTGATATTTCCCATGTTTCAGATTGGGTGTGGTATGTGATATATCTCTATTCAAGTCTCTGTATCTCTCACTCTCTCTTCTGCAGGCTCATTCCATAGCTCTTAGTCAGAGTCCTGGGGGTCTGGAGGGGGCCCAGATCGCTCACAGCTTGGCTCTGGCCTACTCCTCCACTTCAGAGCCTCATCACAATGGTACGTAAGCGACTGCATTCACAATAGTCTGCCTGTGCGGGGAATTTATAGGCCCTAAGCATCACACAGAAACAATGAGATGTGTTATGAAGTCAGTATCAGAATTTTAAAAAAATGAATAAACATGTATAATGAGCACAAGGCATTGTGTCATTTAGATGACTTGCATCTGATCCAACATTTAGAATTTGTCATCGAAGTGAATTGTGTTTAGCAGGCTATACATACGGTGAGCTTTGTGTTAGCTGCCCAGCATAACAAGTAGCAGTCAAGCCTTGAAGGTGACCCTCAGCTAATCAAATAAAAAATATGATGATGTGTTAGAGTAGGGTACCCTTCACAGGGTAGTGGAAGACTGTATAAAAAGGCATTAGAAGGAGAAATGTAATTATGTTGATCTCTTTTCCCGTTTCAATAGATTCTGCAACACACTTTTTTGAGGAGAGTATAAGTGCATATAGGAGTGCACTAGGCCCACAGGACACACTCGCCCTATCTGCTCAAGATGACTTCAGTCATTTCCTGCTACTCACAGGCCAACAGGAGGTCAGCTTCAAAATGAGATCTGGATATGTTGTATAACATGAAATGTGGATCTTAATATGTTAACTATATACAGTTGGAAGTTCGGGCTCAGTAAATTATTCTAAAGAAATTCATAATTTTTTCAGCAAGGATGCATTCGAAGGTATCATGTTTCTTCAAAATTAAACAGGAAAACTGTTTTCAACATTGATTATGATAAGAATAGTTATTTCAGAATCAATCGGCAAATCAAAATGACTTCTGACAGATCATAGATCATGACTGTAACACTGAAGACTGGAAATTTAGCTTTGCCATTTCTGGAATAAATTTAATTCTATAATATACTCAAATAGAAAAGTTTAAATTGTAATAATATTTCTAAATATTACTGGTTTTTACTGGATTCATTAGATGAATACAGCCTTGCATAAGGAAAGGAAAGTTAAATAGTTTGGATTATACTCTGTTTTGTGTTTCAGAGATGTGCTGAGATCCAAAGAGAGTCTCTAGCCTATAAGAAGAGCGCGTTTGGTGAGCTAAGTGCAGAGGTGGCAGAAGCACTGCAGCTGATTGGTGGAGTGGAGATGACACAGGGTCAGATAAGACATGCCCACAGAACCCTCAAAAAGGTGAATCAAATTTAATGCACGATCACTGCGCTGCCAGCAGGTAATGTATATTTATGAATTGCTGGTAAATTAACGAAAATTCCTCTCTATTTTTAAATAAATCAAAGATACTAAAACATAACCTTCCAGTGAGAGACTTCTCTTTGGTGATGTACGCAGGACTTCATTTAGTCTGCCATCCATTTTTTATAATCAACCGCAAGTTCAAATTCATATCTCCTTCCAATCAACAATCGATGGATACATCCAAGTTCATTATTCCTTCTCTAATCTGGAACAAGAAAAACTAGATTCGTTGCTACTTCTGTTACATTTCACCTTAAAATACGCATCACCAGTTTGCAGAATCTAATTATAGATCTACATGAAATTCTTATGGCATAAAATAGAGTTATCTAATACAGTTATTTAAATATATGTATGTTTTCATCAGGGTCCTTCCATGCACAATTGCTAAAAAACTGTGCAACTGCAAGATCTGAACAGCTATTTCAACCAAAGCCTCTGAGGACCTTGTGTCCACAGATTCATGCTCTAATCTTGGAGTGTAACAGGGATAATATTTCTCCTCTGAGGGGATCCTTTTTCTGATATTAAACATTCCAAGGGATAACATGTTGAACTTGGTCCGTCTGGATGCAGCCAGAGATTTTCATGTTTGTTGGTACAATGCTGACTGAGTGGTGTTAACAGGACACTGAATCCAGTTAAAAGGACCTTAATGAGACCTTCATGAAGTAATTGATGTCTATAACATGTACGTATAGAATATACATGTTGCTTCCGGACAGTATATTTGTTTTGGTAACTGGTTTTTATTCAAAGCTTGACTATTTTTGGACCAGACAGCTCATTTCTCCCTCAGTCACACCACACTCTTGATTTACAAGGTTGATTTTATTCGTGTCATTGCTCTTAGCAGCTGATGCAGTAAGAAGATCTAAAACATCATCTCTTTTATGTACATTCCGAACGTCTTTTGTATGCCCTAAATATGCGAATGGCTTGTATTCTAATTTGATATGGTCACACTGAAACCCCCTCCGAGATAACATGAGGACTGTTGATCTCTGGAAACCTGTTCCCACTCGTCTTTAAATGAGCACTGTTGCTATGTTTTTGTTGTCGTATCGAAGTGCTCCATTTCGGAGGTTGTGAATCAGGGGTCCCACGTTCTGCACTTCCTCAGGCCACTAACCTTTCCCCGTTACCTCTGACAGATACGAGCAGCTCGTATCATGTTCTTTCTCCTGTAATCATGACAGCAGCTGCAGCAGAGCAACACACTCCCAGTTTAGACTTTGGGCTAAAGCCAGGGGGTTGTGGTTAAAACAGAAACAGGGATGCAAATAAGCAATAATAAGGTTAGATTTTATATGTGTTTTTTTCTATTAAAGGAAGCTTTGTGTGGTCCTTTCAGTTTTTTATAATAGATGCACACCCTTTTGAGAAACACTGTGACCGATATTTTCCCATTGAAGTGGGCCCCATGACATCACTTTTGCCTGCGGAAAGTGTTGAAAACATGGACATGGAGTCTTTTCAATCATCAAGGAAACTTTGAACAGTACTTTCCTTTGACTTTTTTTGGAAAGACATGTCATGTCGTCATTTCGAGTGTTTTTCTTCCAAACCATTGTTGTTGTTGTTTAAAGACGAGTGAAGAGTGAGAGAGGGTTTATTTAAGGAAATGAAGTGGCTTGGCCAGGTATGCTGTAATATATGTGTGTGCCAAAGGCACTCCTCCTCTCGACTATGTTTGTGGAATAAGAGTACCTCCTGAGCCCCACACACAGCAGTAAATCTTACTTGCTCAGTTTTTCTTTTATTATTTAGACAATTGTAGTTTCATATTCATAGGCATAGTTTTTGACTGCATTGAAGCTTAGTCAACTCTTTATTTTTCACCAAGCATTTCAATCCTTTATGAAAAATGATCATTTTCAAAAGGACGTTATAGTTTCTGTTATAGTTTGATTGCATTTCTGTATTTGGCTGTTTGGGTTGTTTATGCATCACGTGTCATCAATGTGTCATTTTGACAGCCACTCATATTTGTGTCTGTTTCAGTGTCTGGATATTCAGAATATGCTATACGGTCCTCAGCACAAGAAAACCAAAGCCACACAGAGAACCGTGGACATGCTGTCTCTGTGAGTTTCCTACTCAGTCACACTACAGCAAGTCGCAGTGCACTCTAGAAATGTGCTTTCAGTGCAGTAGCCTGACATTTTATTGTACTGTGTTAGTGAGAGTGACTATTATTTATTGATGAGGCATTTAATGCTTTTATGGTCTTTTTTAGGTCACCAGAGGTCTGTGAGAGACGAAAGGAAAGCCGTCTTGAAACAAGGCCTCCATTCTGTGCAGTGGTGTCATCTGCATCTGAGGTGACATCTAGCATGTCTAACTCATAACAGCAGTGACCAGAAGATAGATCTAATCAATTTACCATGGACCATCAGGGATGTTTGACCTCGTCATATTTCACCAAAGAGAAATCTCTGGATTGGAAAAAAACAAAAAAAAAACAAGGCAATATTTCTAGAAGAGCACACAGGCTCTGTGTCTTTAATCTCTGTTGCTGGTTGGCAAGGTGACTACCTCTGCACTTCAAAAATGAGAACTGTCCAACGGTGATCTAACGCACTGTCACAGCAGTTACTGCAAATTCTTCCTGACTGGAGAGCTGCAGGCCTCTCTAACAACGAGTTTTAGGGTCTTGTACTATTTCTTAGAATTGGACAAGAACTCACAAAATGAAGTTGTAAGGGTTTGTTTATTGTTCAGACAGTGAGCAGGCTAGCCTTTTTCTTAAGAGTACAACACACAACATCCATTTTGTGAATTTCCATTTAGCAAAAATACATCTGTAATCGGCAATCCCAAACCAAATCTACTATATCATACTGTAAATCTGTAGATGCACAACATGAGGTTTCACACAGTGTTGGTTCAGTCATAGAACCCTATGCATAGATTCAGACAAAAAACAGCAGGTGCTGAAACACCATCTCAAGAGATGAAGAGAAATAATTAGTAGTGATAAATAAACTAATCCTTACTCACTCATCATGTATGTGTTAACACAGTGTTTCCAAACCCTTTTTATGTAACAGCCTAATCATTAAGGCTCAAATAGCCCTTCAACAAAAACCAAAAATATGTTTTATTTGCCTTACCATTTAAGTCTCTTAAATATGAAAAATCATATTGTGAGTGTGAAAATGAGTAAATATTTTTTTTTTTTAGCTCTTTAAGATTTGGCACCAATGGTTAGTCTTTTTTAGGTTCTATAAGGTTAGGAAATTAAAATCCAAACTCCTAGAATCACTGTGTTAACATTACAGTATATTGAGGATCTTATTTTTAGATTACAATAATAGAATAATACCGATTGATACGCTAAATAAAGTTGAAATTATACATTATACATGCTTCCTCATTCTAGATTACACTCTTTTGTTTATCCCCACCACTGTTTATAGGCACAGGACAGTCACCATTACAGCATCTGATGACATTAACATCAGTTAAAGATGATAGAAAAATAGAGGAAAAAGCACATGCTTATACTTCATACCTTCAGAATGAAGCTGTTACACTATTTTACCTGGAGGTGTCAATGGCAGAGTATGAATCCTAAAAATAGACTCTCATTAGACACCCCCTTTAAGTGAAGCTGAATCCTCATTCTGTGTAATAGGTTGTGACACAGACTTAATGGCACTGAATAGCTATTCTGGAAGCACTTACACACTTCTGTGTAAGCTGCCTAGCACTTATTTTTAATGTGAGATTTCTAAGATCACTCCTCCCTCTCCCCCAGTCTCTGTACAGTACTAGAGCAATGAAAAATGTGTTGTCCTGGAAGAGCAGGATAGCTAGATTAGTCCTCGCTGGTCTAATGTCATTTAAGGATTAAGAGATCTCTGGGAGATAGGAAGGACAGTCTAGTGCTTTTCCCTTCAGTAGAGCAATACAGTGACTGTGGCCAAATGCAGACCACTTTTTGAACTGATTTCATGGGCGTGAACAAAAATATTCAAATGTGTTTTTGAAAAAAATTCTGAGATTCTATGAATAACGTTTTGAATAAATGGCCAGTTAAAGAGAGCACTACTCTACAATTTCTGCATACTATTGTAAATGTATCCATCTGTTCATTCTTTAATATGATGTATCATATATACGCCAAGCTTGCTTTTGCTGTGGAAGGTAGAACAAAGTCAACAATGTATATTATTTAAAGGATTGCTAGTTGAAAAGAAAACACTGTATTTCACACTTTCTGTGCTTAAAGCTGCACTATATGAAAATGTAGTAAAACAAAGGGTCCAGATAGTTAATATAAAAATATGCTTCAAAATCAAACAAAAACAGAGTATGAAAGTACACTTTATTTTTGTTTAGGTACTATGTCACATACACTTCTATTTAAATGTTTGGGGTTTTTGAAAGAGAGCTCTTAAAAATAAAGAAGCTTTTTCACAGTGATTCCATAGAAGAACCATTTTTGGTTCCATAAAGAACCATTCAAGTCAATTATGTTTTAAAAGAACCTTCTCTTTCTTACATGATGTGAATAAACAGAAAGGTTCTTTACATTTAGACAAAAAGGTTCTTCT
>JAUMHP010000073.1:11056943-11069346 GCA_032361065.1 Enteromius trimaculatus | reverse complement strand
AGGGTCCAGATAGTTAATATAAAAATATGCTTCAAAATCAAACAAAAACAGAGTATGAAAGTACACTTTATTTTTGTGTTAACTCTTTAGCTACTATGTCACATACACTTCTATTTAAATGTTTGGGGGTTTTGAAAGAGAGCTCTTAAAAATAAAGAAGCTTAAAACGTTTTTTAACAGTGATTCCATAGAAGAACCATTTTTGGTTCCACAAAGAACCATTCAAGTCAATTATTCTTTAAAAGAACCTTCTCTTTCTTACATGATGTGAATAAACAGAAAGGTTCTTTACATTTAGACAAAAAGGTTCTTCTTTGGCATCGTGAAGCACCTTTATTTTTAAAAGTGCAGTTATGCTCACCAAAGCTGCATTTATTTGGTTTATAATTACAGCAAAACAGTAATATGATTTTTTTCAGTCATTTTTTTTTTCCAAATGACTGTTTAAGTATATTTTGAATATATTTTAAAATGTCATTTATTCCTGTGAATAAAAAACAACTAAGCTGAATTTTCAGTAGCCGTAACTCTCTTCTGTTCGGTCTTCAGTGTCACATCATCCTTTAGACTAATTTATTTAAAACAGAAACCAATATAAAGGTCTTTACTGTCACTTCAGATCAATTTAATGCATAATTTATGAATAACTGAATTGTTGCTGACCCCAAGCTTTTGAACAGTAGTGTATAGTCATGATGGATCATGGATTTTGGATTATGGTTTACAACACCTTATTTTATTTGTCCAATTCATATCTAATTATGTGTATGACACGACATTGTGTGTATTTTAAATTTTACTTCATTATGATATCACTCTTTGGGGCTTTCGAGATAAACAGTTGCGACCCTTTTCTCATGACAGACCTTCAAGTGTGGATCAATCATCTGGGTCTGTGGGAACTCAGTAGCACCACCACCTCTTTGTACTTCGACGGCTCCTCCGCTTGCTGATGCAGAAGAGCCATTGTTCACATCCATCTGAAAAGTGAATGATTTCTCACTAGGGCCCAGCTTGATGTGTTTTTCTGTCTTGCCAGCCTCATCAGTTGAGCTCCATTGTCGGACCTCTTCGTCACTGGTCATCCACGGCATTTGAATCTCGTCTTGGGAAATTTTCATGGTGTATCCTATTGCAGCTCCTCCATCGATAGCCTTCTGGAGGTTTGGGTGGGATGAGCTTAGTGCTGCCATTATCTGCTCTTCAGATAGATCATCTCCTTCTTCCAGCAACCCAGACTCCTCCAATGTTTGGGAAACATTAAGCTCTGCAACAATGGTCATGGTTCCGTTGTCTGTAACTTGTTCTACCTTTTTAATGTCCACAGAGACATTTTCTGGGGTCTCTCTACCTTTCGTAAAAAAGGCAAGCTCTTCCTTTAGGGCACCAGATACAGTCTCTTGAATTTGCTCTAATGCTCCTCTAAGCTGCTGTTCAGGGTCTAGTGAGTCCTCCCTCAGGATCCCCACAATGGACTGTTGCATTGTGGGAGAGACATGCACCTCCTCTTCAATTATGCTGTCTTGAATATTGTCTCTCAAAAACGAGTGTTCATATTCAGGCGAATCTCTGTAACTGTGACCTTCAGCAGTGGGCTGTCTGGGGTCATCTTCTTGGTAATATCTTTCATCAGACAGATCATCGACGACTCCATAATGGCTATAAGACATAAACCTCCCAGCCTCCTCAGACTCTGACATATTGTCTTCAGGAGTGGAGACAAAGTACTCTTGTGAGTCTTGGCCATGCGAGAAGTAAGGTAAGCTTTCATCTCTGGTAACTTCCTGAACCTGTACAGAGCCTCTGTTTCCATATAGTGAGGCTTCAGCAGAACCACTCTCATCAGGTTTCATGGTCATAGAGTCACTCTCTAGCTCCTCAATTTGGAAGAACATTGATGAGGGATCGATGTTTGGTTGTTTAGACTTAATCTCCACAGTCTCCTCTATTTCAATTTCACCTTCCTCATCAGACTCCACCGGTTCCTCGATTATCTCCACATTCACTAACCTATTTTCCAAATTCTCACCTTGCAAGCCAAGACTCAGCAGATTCTCGATCATGGATCCTGTTGGTGTTCCTTTGATGTTCTCCAGGGTGACTTTCGTGACTCCCTTGCTGAGAAGTTCCTCCAATGCAGATTCTTCAGACAGGTCCACTTCCTCCTCGACTTTAGATTGTAAGACAATCTGAGTCTTGGTGGTTCCATCCTCTTGCTCTGTTTTCTCCACATGATATGTGACTTTTGAGTCAGGGGATGAGCTGACCTTAGGATCTAACCCAGCTGGTTTTATCACCCGCTGAATGATTTCCTCCATAGAAACTGCATCTAAAACTTTTTCCTTACCTACAAACACCTTATGCCCTACATTTTCAGACTCTTTCTCATCTTTCACGCCCCTTCTTTCTTCTTTCATTGTTACCTTGGATTTTTCTTTATCTTTTTTGGCATCCATTCCCTTTGCTTTTGGTTCAACATCTTTCTGCCTTTTTTCTTCAGTGGTGGTCTTGCTCAAGCTTGCAGGAGGTGATATCACTTTCACTGGCTTTGGTTTCTCTATTTTTGAGGCTGTAGAGCTCTGTGTACTTTCGATTCTAGAGGGGGTATGATCAAGCAAGCCCTTTGATGAGTGCTGTGAATTCTCTTTTCTCGTAATTCTATGATCTGTCTCCTCTCTTTTTATCTCAACAGAAGAGACTCCGGGTTTTGGGGTACTGGAAACAGCTGCCTGCGCTGCTTTGGTGAAGGAAATCATGTCCCTTCTTGAAGCAGGACTTTGCTGGGCACGATTTGATACACTGATAGGCACAATCCTGGAGGGTTCGTAAGAATGAAACTGACTTGAAGTAGATGAGGTTCTCAGGCTGGAAATTGGTTCCATATATTTAACATCTGTAAAGGCTTTCTTTCTTATATCTGGTCGACTTGCCGAATTGACAGACACTCTTGGAGTGTAAGAATGGGCTGGCATTTTTATATCTACAGATACAAACAACAGACAGTAGACTTTAATTTCTGACATCTCTATGTATATTAAATTAATAAGTATTTGCATTGTGGAATAATTAAAAAAAAAAATTATTTCAGTGTAGTTAAAAACATTATTTCATGCTGAATGTCACAAGCAAATACCTATTATTCTTTCTCTTGAATGCTGAGTAGACCATGTTTGAGCATGTCTTCCTTCTTCTTCCAAGAGTGCCCTAATGCACATGACAAAGGTTAAACAGGCATGTTTAAGATGTCTAATTACAGTAAGCAGAACATTCTGAATCATGAACAAGACTTCTTTTTCACCTCTTTTGAAACTGCTTACTACCATGCTCTGCCATGACCACACAAAATGTCAAACAGAGCAACCATAAAACCTACCAAGCCCATGGACCTTCCCCTAAGCAGAGACACAGTTAAGATCACAACTAACACTCTAATCTCCTCTATTTTGTTTAATTGTTTAAACGGGTCCTTAAGCACTTTAAACCTACCGTGACAATGCTTTCACCTGAAAAATACATTGGAGAATCAAATCGAAGCAGACTTTGAAATTACAGGCAGTATCCCTGTGAAGGTCCCCTGTGATTCCTCTGAAAGACTAAACTAAAAATAACTGCCACAAAGGACCCTGTCTGCTTTCATTTTGGCTTGCGATGTGCCGTTTTAAACAGACGAATGGAAAGACACTTCTATGTTTCAGTAGTATCCAAAAGTAATGGGCAAAAAACACAAAAGTAGTTTTGTTTAATCAAGATTTGTAATCTATTGTTGTGTTGCTTTATTTATGTTAACTCCACATGCTAACCTTTCATGTGCATTAGCTAATGCATCAAGACAGCTTTAAAATAGAATGAAAATCATAAATCAGCTTCAGTGTTAAATGTACAGTGATTAAATCATAAAAACAGAAGGGTTAGCCACTCTCACAAGGAAAGAGGGTGGGGCTGTTTGCACACTTGCCAAATGGGCGGGCATTAGTCGTTCTGTTGCTGCAGTGACTAAAAATATATCTACAAGGCTCATGTTGAGGGTGTGAGGCTGTCAAACTTCACTACACATTTCTTTAAACAGTCCATTGCGTATATTCACATTACTGCATTTTAGATACACAACATGTTTTTAGAATAGCAGATAAGGGGCCATGTTTTTTGCATTCACCAATATATGACATAGCAAGTGAAATTGAAGATCTTTTAACTTAAGTGGAGTGAGTTGCTGCACAAGATTCCGGCATAGTGGTCAAATTTTGATAGAAACACATCAGAAAATCAGTGCAGTGGAATATAAAAAAAAAAGTGTGAACAACCCCTAACAATGAAGTATGAACTCAAGACATTTTAATAGCTTTCAAGACACCTGTACTAGTCCTAAGAGCCGCCATACCAGCCACAGTCCATAAAGCAGAAGTAATTTTGGTATTAATATTTGATGTCACCAAGAGAATGTAGGAGGAGACTCATTTCAAGGACACAGAAACAGGTCATTCATCCCAACACTAGAACAACAGATCATAGACAATAATTCAACAAATACAACAAATTCCAAGTTTTAGGGATCTTTACAAATTGCATGGATAGTAGAAGACCTTTGGAATCAATGCATGTGTATGAATTATCAGAAAAAGAAAAAGACTGTGCTGATATGGACTATATATTCAAGCCATGAAGGCACTATGTGCTCATTTAGGGAGAAGCGGTATTTAACTGATTTTGTAGATGTTCTACCTGTATGCAGCCACTTCCAGAGCAAGGCCCATCTTGACCTGTAAGAGGTCCTGATGGTCCTTTATCTTGTCTGAGATGGTGTTAGACAGCAATCTGCGCTCATACTCCAGTTCTTCAATGATAGCCTGCAGGACAAGAAGTTAGGCTCTTTTAAACACACAGTTCAATTATATATAAACCACTAGTGATTTTTTATTCTAAAGGAATCTCGTACATGATTAGAAGGCCATTGACAAATTTAATTCATTTTTCTAACTCAATTATGTCTTTTCAATAATGCACTTAGTAATACCATTTAAATTAAGAAGCCTATTTTTATCCCATATACAGGTATCTCTCTTTCAGAAGGGTGTCCACTTGCATTGTATTGATCCAAAGTATATATCTGGGGGCTACTCTTTGTGTAATGCACCCATTTGAAAGCTCTGCCAACATCACCCCCTGATGAAACCTTATTATTTATTTAAAGACACAGGTGTTTTTAATGACCGATATCTTCTTAATTTAAATGACAGGGTCACATTAAGTTACAAATCAAATACACAATATGCTAAATTCCTTTATATTCTCCTTTTACTCCAGTGGCTCTTGGCCTTGAATAATTAATTCAATAAGTAAATGTTCACCTGTTACGGTTTTGGAGTCTGAATATTTGGCACTCAATAGACTAGTTGCAGTAATGTGTTAAGACTGACATCCTCCATGCAGCCCATTCAATTTAGCCCACAGTGACACAACACTTTACTGATGCTTGCACTTTGCTTCTGTAACTGCTCATTTGTCATTCTGCCTGGAGAAAGGCAATCATGAGATATACCATTGATGCTTAGTTTTTCCAAAGCTCCTAAGGGGCCCATTGAAAGAACAGGTGTCGGGATAATGTTCATCTAATTTGATAACTGCTTGGTTTCCACTATATGTTAGTTTTGTTATCTATACTCGTAGACGAATTGTTTGGTGTGATGTGATATATCTATAAAATCAGTTTATGGTTTCTGACCAATATCATATATAAACAAAAAATACATAAAATGAACAGTATATATTTATATATATATAAATTATTTTATTACTCTAATGTGGGCCAGATTACCATTTTATGGGACATTTTATGTGTTTAAAACTTTTTATTTGTAAGTTAAATTCATCAAATAGATATCACTGAAAACATTGGTTTTGTGCCATTAAAGTCACGGGACACCAGTGTGTATATTATGTACCATGTCTTGCTGCTGTCACTAGTACTGCGCACAGTGGGTGTGGCGCTCTTTTTGGACCATTGTTCCTCCTTACGCAATCCCCGTTTTCACCAAAAAGGATGCCAGGAAATCTGTGGCAATGTGTTTTTTTTAGCTTTTTTATTAATAGAGGACCTTGTGTTTGGCTTTGATACCCACCTGGTACTTGCAGATTTCATCTCTGAAATTGTCTTGCATGTTCATGAGCTGCTCCTCAAGGTTCAACTGCACTTTGGTTTGTTTCTCAATCTCGTCACGCAGCCTCTTGAACTGTGAAGCATATTCCCTCTTCTCCCTCTGAATGTCGTCCAGCCTCGCATGGTCTGCTTTTATAGACTCTTCGATTTCCTCTACCTTCAGGCGGTACATGTCCAAAGTCCCCTGCCAGCTTTCAGTGAAGTTGGACGCGTACTCCTGCACCTCTTCCATCGTGACTGCTGGAGGTGCGTGATACGTTTGAGTCACGACGCGTACAGTTCGGGAGTGCGCCTGGTCCCTCAGGTGTGCGATTTCTTTTCTGTGGGCATCTTCCAAAAACTTATATTCATTTTCGAGCTCAATGAGGCGATCTTCCAAAGCACTGTTGGTCTTAAGAGCATTATGGAGCTGCCTCTCGCAGCCTTTCAGCTCCGTGTCGACGCCTTTGCTCACCGAAGCCTCCTCTGAACGCATCGCTTGAAGCATCTGAAGTTCATTGCGCAGCTTCTGTCGCTCCATCTCTGCTCGGCATTTCTCGAAAGATACACGCTCCACCAGTCTCCTCATTTCCCGCAGCTCGGACATGTGTTTGTTTTCCCATTCTCCAGACCTGTTTTTTCGGATTGAATTAATTTCGCTTATCAAGCTGGTATTTTCTTGTTCCAACTGTTTTGAGCGCATTAGGTACTGGCCGAGTCTTTGGTTGAGCTCCTGCAATTGGAGCTTCTCGCTCTCAAACGGTTCCCTCATTCGAAACATTTCCCTTTGTAGTTTGTAGTGTCAATCTAATAGCTTTGGTTTACGCTCAAATGTTTTAAGCTTATCAGTTACTTGGTTGTCATCAGTGTTCTGCGTCGATGAGAAGCACAGGGCGGAGGCAGAGTCGAACAAGTGCCGAGGATTTGAGCTGATCCCATGTCCCGTTAGCGAGTTCTACTATGATGACGGCTGAGCTTATGAATATTAATTACGCAACACGGCGTTCGCCCAGTAGGGCTGTGTGATTGGCTGAAACAAATATGCGCGAGACAGTTGAATATTAATTAGGGTATGTGACTGGACGCTCTGGGAAGTAAGCTTAACAACGTCAGCGCGCTTTAATTAATATTCATGAGTCAGTTCTTCGCCATAGTAAGTGAGGTAAAACTCCGTCCAGTCCAGTGAGATGTTCGAAGGAGTGCGTCTTTAGCTCTATGAAGGGATATGAGATGGCTCTCCCATGTGGAGAAAAATAGACAATGCACTCCCTCTTGTACAGCCTCAGTTGCGCAGTGTCACTTTCGGTAATAGCCATATGCAAGACGTTTAAAATATACGATATTGCAGCTGTATGAATTGAGTTACTTTCGGCTTCAGTTATAAAAAAGGCGGTAAACCGTCAAGTTTAAGTATATTAAAGCGTCATCTCGATGGACACTTCTCTTGCAATTGTAGTTGTAACAGGTAGGTGGATTATTAGGGGTTGGTTATCGATACAGTAGCACACGCGGAGCTCGTGCGAAAGTTGCGTTGAAATGGTTTCGCTGCTGTGTATAAAAAAAGCGTCACCTTAACTCTATTACACCCACTGATCTATAATAGTGTCATTATATGGATCACACTCGGTTTATGTATTTGTCTGTTTTACTAGGTTTTGGCCCTTTTCGAAAATATGTTGTGAATCCAAGTTGGGAGGCAGCTAAGGTACATCAAAACCATTTTGATAAGCAGGTGTTGGTCGTGTCTAGAGACCATTTAAAATAAATTATTATTGAGTGTTTGCTATGCTATTACAGTTACTGTAAAAATACGAATACTATTTCAAGCTGATGTACATGGTATAAACTCGTATAAATGTGCTTACTGTACAGCTCAATAAAGTAATTTTAACTTCTCGTCGGTCAGATGGACACACTATGGTCACACTTTGTTGTTTAAACAGGGTTTGAAGATGGCAGGGCTTGGATTGGACATAGAGATCCATATTAAGGAGATTCCTGTCAGTTATGCAAAATCCCAACAAGTCATTGATGATATCTGGCAGACGATGACTCCAAAGGTAACTTAAAACAGGTAAACTAATATATACACACAGACCAGCTGCTGAGGAGAAACACTTCATCACAGAGGAGAGATTACAAGATGCTTTGTTAAATATTCTGAATTTATTGTGGTGTTTTGATAAAAAAAAAGAAAAAGAAACATCTTCTCTTTGTAATGGGCAGGTTGTTATCCATTTAGGCATAGCTCCAGGAGCCAAATGCATCACACTGGAGCAAACAGGGAAGAACCACTGCTACAAAGACAGGGATGTGAATGGTCTTTGCCCTGATCATCAGTGTGTCATTGAGGGAGGACCAAAACGACTGGACTCCATCATAGACACGAGGTCCCTGGGCAAGCATTTAAAAAGTATGGGGCTTGATATCATCTACTCTAGGGACGCTGGGAGGTAATAATTAGACTAACATTAATTGTGTACTTTATTTGTTTGTTGAAATGGCATGTATACACTAACAGCAAGTTTACAACCTGCAGGTACCTGTGTGATTTTGTATACTACTATTCGCTTTATCGTGGGCAGGGAAAGGCTGTGCTGATCCATGTGCCAGCCTCAGGCAGCCTGGCAAGTCCAGAGAGACTGGTTCCACAACTCCAGACCATCATCCAGGCTCTGTTACGCCAGCTGGACCGCCCTGCACACACAACCTCAGGACAGGTAGAAAACAATCCCCAGAATTAAGATTACAGATTACATAGTGAGAATGTAATAAGTGACACTTGACACAGGCCTTCAGACTCATTCATTTTGTTTAATTCAAAATTTAAGAAAAAAAGAAAATACATGAAAATTCTTCAGATATACATTAAGCCAATGGCATGTAAAAAGTCTACCATCTCAACTGGTGGTGAGGAGAAAACTGAAAAACAGGAGGCCTTAGATACATAACTTACAAGAAGACGAGAGTACCAGCCAAGCCGTTTCACCATCAGTTTCTACCAATCAATGCAGTGACACAGAGATTTTTATTTTTCCTCCTTTTTCTTTTTTTTGTGAAAGGAAAATAAAAAGTGTTATTAAACTCTTTTCAGTACAGTAGATCAAGGCCCCTTTTGAAATTTGTCGGAATGCCAAGCAAAAAAAAAAAAAAAAAAACAGTGCCTGGGAAATGATGTCTGTGAAACCTCAAGCTCATTATTGCAATTAAAATGCATACATGCATCTTTTTGAAACCTGAGGTTTTGCATTATGAAGAAATAGAATTAAATTATAATAGTTCTTATGATAGTTGAGGAAAAACAAATCTTTCAGTCAATCTACCTTCAGGTTCGCAGAGAACTTGCATTGCAACATAAGCTATTTCTACTGTAAACTTGTCTCTTTTTTATTTTAAATTCTAGTCATGTTCTCTCTCTCTCTCTGTGTCATGACTACCCGTAATCTACTGGACATCGCTGTCCTATTTGTGTCTGTGTATATGTGTGTTTCTGTAGATCTGTAACCTACTGGTAACTAAGGAACCTTGGCAGCATTCAATGAAAACTGACATTCACTTTGCAACAGGCCAATGCTTTTGTCCATATTCATTACAGAAAGAAGAAAATAAAAGAAACAGAAATAAATAGTTGATATCTATTATTTTCCCATTATAAACACATCAAAAATCTTAATCACTACATCTACATGTGATACACTCCCACCCATATACATACGCAACAATACAAGCACAAGGGCTTTTATAGAATGGTTATTTCGATCATCTTGTACCACACAGAATCATTTTCTTTTCAAACAATGTTCCTCTCAGCATCCCGACCAGGTCTTTTCCTACAAGCGCCCTTGTTTCCAACCCCTGGAGTTCAAAATATTAAAGTCAAAGAACATTTTAAGTGCCATGAAACCGAACAACCAGGGGCTGTAAGACCGTGACTTTCCACCATGAATCCATTTTGCATTTTAATCATCTGACCCATCATGTTTTTTAACGGTTATTTAGAAAAAGAAAGCATGTTGCTTAGATCCACCACCTACCCAATGCTATTGGCAAGACTATTTGTAGTCCCTGTAAAGCAGCGCGTTGTCAGCAGCAGTAGAAAAGAAAGGCAAATCGACAGCCCTTTCTCTCTAGAGAATGACGTCGATGAATACGGCGACAACAATTGGCCCTTTCTATATAAAACTCACTAGACATGTGGAGTGCATCTGACCAAACAAATCATCTGGAATGTTTTTCCAGGTAGGTCTATGAGAAGAGGGAAAAATCCACTGGTTTGTTGTAAGAGAGTGTTACGAAATCCACCTTATGCATTCAACTGTTAGATGCTTTGGCCAAAAGCTAAAAAAAGAGAGGATGATTTGATTAAAAATAAAAAATTATGAACCATAGGTGGTGATGTTATACATTAAAGTCACCTTTAATTATATGCTATTGACAAAAATAGGAGACCCAAGGTTTTTGTGCAGGAGCACCGTGTGTCAGCAGGGCATGCTGGGAAAATGGATGTCCAGTGCCATGATCTCTGTTAATGCTGCTGATGAGTTAAGATCATGTAAGCTAATGATATTTAATGAAAGAAAAAAATCATATACAGTTTTTCTTGTTGGCTTAACAGTTCTATATCCGATAATCTATACCATGAGGTAATGTTCATTGCATGAATGACTTTTCCTGCTGCAACTATTGATTTGCCAACATTTGCATTCTTTACTTAACCGTTGTAAGTTTTATCAATCAGATGGTGGATAAAGGGAGATCATTGAAAATATTAAGTACAGAGCAAAACACTGATAGCAACTAAGTTTTATCTGGTGAATTAAGCTTTTTAATATGATTATTTCAAAATACTGCTGCATGATTGAGTGGGATTTTTGTTTTGCTTGGTTTGTGAAAAGGGATGCAAGAGACAGGCCGTTAGGAATCCCATAGGCATCTTAGCTCACACCCTGACTTCCTTTCTCTTCATTTCTGGGAGCTTGTGTTCTGTGGTGCTTAAAGCCTTGTTTTTTTTGTTTTTGTTTTTTATATCAGAGACAAGACAGAGGATGATAATGTGTCCTCTACAGAAAAAAAGCGAGATGTATATTTATCATTTCATCACTTACACATTTAAAATAAAAGAGAATGAGGTAGATAGATGCTGAAGGAAATGAAAAAAGAAAGTCCCCCAGTCATGACATCATGGAAAATGCATCTAGAATTCAGACTTTATACTAAATCATAAGGGCAATTTGTACAGTGATTTCAACTGGTATCACAAAAAAAAGAAAAAGAAATAAATACCCCTTCAAAGGGGGAAAATAACCTTCTAAGACAGGATAAATAAGTCCTGGGTAACATTCCCAGATGCACATGGAGAAATCCTTCAAAATGAAACTTTTTAAAGCCAACTAGGCAGGGAAACCTACTATTTTATTTAGCATTCTTTGCGCAAACCGACAACTTTTCTGAATTTCAACTCGTTCTTATTTGTTTGGTTATAGATGGTATATTTAATCTGGAAGGTTAGTGCTCATTGCATGGATTTATAAAGTCAATGTGGGTTGTGTGTGACACTAAAGCAGAGATTATGAACGTATTTTGTTTGGAGGCATTACAGACTGGTTGGGGTATGCGAGACAAATGAAGACAACCCAATTAGCCCTGTTGGTTGCTATTCAGTTACATGGATGGGTTATAAAAATAGTCTAGGAGGGTAAAGAAACGTCAATGAAACCTTCTATGACGATGCCTGGCAAGAGGCATGAGCACGGACACTGACATACTGTACGGTTTACTACACTGTAAGGAGAGGCCGGCAACCAAAAAAAGCAGAGGTGGAATTAACTATGATGCGAATGTCTGGAGAACGAAACTATAACATTAACCTGAGACTGAGCTGCACCACATGAGCAGGTGCAATGGGAGACAACTGTATCAGGGGGTGCCTAAAGTTCACATGCAGAGCTAAAGAGTTTGTTGTAACTAATAATAATAATAATATTAATAATAATAATAATATAGTTAAAAAACACAAGGCAATGGACATGTGGCAATGCAGACAAACCTCTTAGGGAGAAAAAATAAAAATAAATTGCTATTCTCTTTTTTGTATGTATTTTTTCTCTTTTTTTTGCAAGAAGAATATAAAGCATAAGAAAATGGACTGTAGTGGAGATATCATAAAATATTAAACCTGAAGGATTTATTTTACATATACATATTATATATATATATATATATATATATATATATATATGTGTGTATGTGTGTGTGTGTGTGTGTGTGTGG
>JAUMHP010000073.1:11044235-11056829 GCA_032361065.1 Enteromius trimaculatus | reverse complement strand
TATATATATATATATATATGTATGTATGTGTGTGTGTGTGTGTGTGTGTGGACATACAAACACACACACACACACACAGCGGTGACCAACATAATTAGAACAGTAGTATTTTCACCAGCTAAAAATGGTCAGCTATTTCAATCGTTTGCTGTAGTGTATCAGTATTAAATAATCTGTTTACATTTCCAAACATTAATTTTGCCATTAATTGTAATAATCCCGTGAGGTTTATTTTTGCCCAAGGAGTCTGACAGCAGCCAGTGCTCCACACAGAGATCTGATCTGATCCTCAATCAGTCTGTCTGGAATCACATGAAAAAACTGAACAAACTGAGACAGACTAAATCTAGAAGAACCGTGGCAACGTCTCCAAGATGCAATAAATAATTGAGCTGGTAAAAATACTAGTGTTCGAAAAATTTTAGATACCACTGTATATGTATATATATATATATAAAAAAAAAGAAAAAAATAGCAGCTTCTTTCTGTATAGACAAAGAGGTGAACATCAGAACTGTATAAAAGTTATCAAAAGTGACACGAACCAATGATTTGTGTGTAAATAATCTTGCGGTCTAACATAGAACTGTAAGACCATTCTTAGAATCATATGAATTGTACAGAGAGACTAATGACTAGTCTAAAAAAATACCTGCTGTGTACAATGCCTCACTCATCTCACGAAACAGATGTCGAAACGCATGAAGCCCCTGTATTCAGTTTGCTTCACAATCAAGCCGATCCCTTATAATTCATACCCGCCTCTCCGCAGCGCCAGTCTCTTCACCTTCGCGATTAGTGACGCACTCTTTTCTTTCGACTTGAGACGATAGTCGGAAATCAGAGCCATATAAAAGGGGGAAAGGGGAAGGATTTACAAACTCAAGCGTTTAGTTCCTTGATTGCACTACTTCAAAGTGCGACCTCGAAAATCAGCTGTGGATAGAGGGTTATGTAATGATAAATAACTTTTTTTTTAAAAAGAAAAAGAACATTTGATTTTGCAAAAAATTTGGCAGTTTTAAAAAAAGCCCACCTCACTCTCTAACAAAGCCCCTAGAAATGGTTTAAGTAGAAGGATGGATCGACCAGTAACTTGACCAATCACTGATTGAGAAGCGATCGCAGCTGAGAAAGTTTCTGCGGCATCTTCAAAGCGAAATGTGATGACAAAGATGGTTTTAATGGATGAAAAATACTTGCTCTGAGGAGGGGCATGTGTATAAAACACACTCGTATGCACCCTGGAAGTGTTCACGGGCTGGGCTTGCTGGCTAATATGTGTGTCTTTTTTGTTTCACTGGCAGGTTTTCTTTCTTTAGAAAACATTAAAACAGTTTTTTTTTTTTCACACAATTGAAAGCAAGGGCTCTCCAGTGTGGTGGTTTGTTCTGAAACCTTAAATATTGCAGGAGTTTTTGTAGCCTTGTAGTCACCAATCGCCCGAAACATCCTCCATCTTCCGAAAATCATTTGAACAAAATAATCCTGATTTCCAGAAAGGACATAGTCCATCTGGTTATTGACTTCACGGTCAGCCCTGGGTTTTGACTCCTCGAGAACGAAAGAAAAAACACATATGACCATGTAGACAAAAAGGGCGAGGGAAATGTGGTTACCCTGTGTAAGGAGCAGAGGGAGTCTGAGCAGTGATGATCAGCAGGCTGAAGACTGAGGCAGTGGCAGCGCTCGCTCGTTCTTCCTCCCTCCGTTCATGTGTGCGTAGGGCTGCGTCTCGTCGAACGCCGGCCCCAGCAGCACCACTGGCCCATTTGCTGCTACCTGTCCTGAGTGCTTGTCTAAGACCAGGCCTGGAGAGGCTGAGGAGGAGGAGGAAGGTGGTGAGGTGGAGGGGGTCGGAACGGACCCCATCGGCGTCCCCGGCCCCTGAGCTGCGGAGAGCGTCTGTGGACTCTGGGTCTGACCCCCTGTGCTCCCCTGAGAGGAGGGGGCCAACGTGGAAGCAGGATCCAGTGGAACGTTTTCCATGTTCTCCACCTCCATGTCCAGTTCCTCAGTGTCGGGTGGCTTGTTCTCCTCACTGTAGAAAAAGCTAACCTCCCGGAAGGGTGGCTCCAGTTCCTCTGTTATGCTGTTGATGATTTCCAGAAAAGATGGTCGCATTTTAGGATTGTACTGCCAGCACATCCGCATCAATTCAAACCTGTAGATCAGATACAGAGTTTACATTATATTTTAAAATACTTGATCAAAAGGCAAATTGCTTGCCTTATACCAAACTATTAAAAGACTTTCTTGAATGTGATGCAATCAAATGACTTTGAACTACAAAAAAGCACTCTATAATAAACAAAGGACTTATGAGTCAGTTTGTTTAGTAAATTAAATGCATAGAGTGCCACCAGTATAGCCTGATTTATGATCAAATTATTATTTTGAGACAGTTCTTGTTAGTGAATCAGAATAAGCTAGACAAAAATGAGCAAAAAAAGAAAATGCTAAAATGAACTAAATGTAATAATTATATATATATTAGTTCATTTTAGTATTTTTTAATTAAATTTTTGCTCATTTTTGTTATTCTATGTATATATTTATAAAGGAAACTGCTAAAATAATTAAAAGACAAAACCTATTTCTAAAGTTAAATTGGAAAAAAAGCTCATTTAAAATACTGCAGTATAACAGTAAATAAATATTAAACTCTCCCTATATAACAGAAGGAATTAGCAGAAATAATTTATCTTCTATGTACAAAAAGTGGATATTATAACCCAAATCATAACTATCAACAGCATTCTGGTGGTAACAGAAGTAAACTTTTTTCCCAGAATATGTATACCTTTCATTTTCATGAATAAAATTCATACTCATAGCACTGGAGTGCAATAATTACATGAATAAAAATCTAAAACTCTACGTGTGTTCACTCTAACAATCTCCACCCATCAACAGGTGGCAGTGTTCACTACAGTTTCAGCACACAGGAGTGTTGTGGAACAGACAACGTCTAGAACATTTTGTGGTCGTACACTGAGAAGTGCACTACGCCTGAACTGCTATCCTAAACACTCCACAGACTCGTCCTAAGCGAACACATAAAAAAACAAAAGAGCCAGAACAAAACAAAAAAACGGCAACAACAAAGAAAATCAAAAAACCCATCGTAACAGTTTGGTGTAGTTCTGTTCCACCACATCTTGGTAAAACACACAAACAAACTAAGAATAGCGTCCACACTCACTGGCCTACTGAAATACATTTTAAGTGACCTCCAGCCACAGGTTCAGAGCAGAGCGGGGTGCCGTAGCCACACAACACAGAGGCCTTCTCGTACGCGCTGGGCATAGGGAACTGACGGAAAGTCAAACTTTTCTGTGGCGTCAACTTCTGAGACGTTCTCTCAAAATAAAAGCAAGCTTTTTTTTTACGCAGGCCTGGCGTTCGCGAATAACCTGTCTGTTTGGCATTTGTTGGATCACAAATTCATAGCAGAGGCCATCTGTCGTTACTCACAGAAGAGAATTCAAACCCAATTAGAAAATGTGCTAAATCTTGCCCGCTGTCTGCGCTCACTATTGCTTTTTCAAAACCCATTGAGCTACCTTACTGTTTGCTGCCTCTATGGACGGCTGCCTTCTAAGACAGCATCCTAACTGAAATAAAACCTTACAAGTTACTGATTTGGTGTGCTCTACAAAGTGCTCTAGTGAGCACCCTACCTAGGCATCAAAGTCATGCGTTTATTAGAAAATGCTTAAAAATGTATAAAATAGCAAACATAGTTTTTTTTTGTTTGTTTGCTGTTAGCTTAGTAACATGCTATCATCAAACTCTTTTGGAATCAATTGTAAGTTGAGTCTCTTGTGCTGAACGCTTTTGAAACAAAGCTACTGACAGTCAGGGACATTTATGTATTGAATTACGTATTGAATCATTAAAATTATCTGATAACAGGATTAATTATATACTATTTAAAAAGGAGCAAAACTGCTACAAACAGTTTTGAGATAAAAATGTCCAAGTAGTGAGCTCAACATGATGAAGAACGAACCTTGCTTTGTTCAAGCAAGTGTTCAATGGATCTACAAGCTATTTCTGAATCTCTGCCTTTGTATTTCAGCCAAGTATTACTTAAATTCTCATGATATCATAAAAATGTGAGCGACAACCCGACTTGAGTGTAATGATGAGATACAGATGACAAAGTTTGAGCGTCTTTATAGCAGCATATGTTCAATCCTCCTCTCTCGTGCAATCAGGAAATCTCGTCGCAGATGCCATGGAAACCAGGGGTTTGTGTTTCCATAACAGTTGAGACAAGAAAGAATGACTGAGGGAGAAAAGGGTCAGGAGAAACGGACAGACAGACCTCATGCCTCGCTACTGACATCAGCCCAGAAAAGGAGAACGGCTAGCGGATCAGTGACGCATGCAGACACGCTCCAAAGAAGATGTGAAGATAAGCACAAGAAGAAGCTCTTAATAAAAAGTAGAGCAGCGTGGGTCACCGTTCCGGTCACCCCCTGGGAACCACACATTCTCCCTTCTATGGACGGAGGCTCCCTGACAACATGATGTCACCTGTCTCCTTTTAACCCGTGACGCAAATGTCACCAGCCGGGCTTTCGCTTGGCCTGACGTTAGCAGCAGCATCTGGTGACATACTATCAACATTTTAGCGTGATATCGCATCCCTAAATAGACAAGAGCCGGTTAGAGGACAAAGGGTTAACATTTTTAAGCAGAGTACCAAATTTGGGAGCATAGTGCAGTTCGTGAACTCACAGCATGTCGGGACAGTTGTCCGGTTTATCCAGAAGTCCTCCCTCCATGACGAAGCGCAGTACCTGCTCGTTGGACATGCCCTGGTAGGGCTGCTCTGCTAAAGTGGCGATCTCCCATAAAACCACACCAAATGACCTGAAGAAAGAGGAACTGGTTAAAGCAACTCTGCAGGAGCGACACAAAGGCACTTACAGTAAATCTTGGTAAATGTCACAAAACCCATTTGTTTGATTACGTCAGCAGCCGCACACATCAAGTAACTCAATCCAGTCGGACGAGGACAAAGAGGAAAGGAATGAGGCCATTTAAGGTCAAGAGACGCACGAAGAGCCGCTTTGAGACAATTGCAGTCCTGCGGAGCCTAAAAGCAGCACTAGCCTGCGGCGTGTCACTGAAAGGCTGCGGATGCATCAGTGTTTTTTTCTAGCCTCGAACAACAAAACGCTCATTTTCGAAACAGCGCGAAAGTCGCAAACATCGCTGACCTGAACTTTTCTCTTTTAGTGTGGTGTTTTTGTTAGCCCTGTGTTCCTCATTAATGAAAATGAGTCCATATATTAGCCGGCGGCCGGTGAGAAAGTGCAGCAGCGGGGCAGAAAGTCGGCAAACCCCAAATAAAAACCACACAAAGAGCGCACTGTTGCCAGTCGTTATTCATTAGTTCTCGGAGGACAAATTTTCGACATTGGCCGAGGATCTGAGACAAAGCTCAACACCCTTTAAAACAGGGCTATTACAACAGTGACTTGCATCTAATTGGCTGCAACATCTGCGTGTTGAAAGACAAAACCGCATTAGAGCGGGACTTTTGCAGGGGAAGGAAACAAATAAAGACACCTAACGGCGAGGTTTATGGGAGTACGAGATGGGAGCTTGCGGTGGCTCTTTTCATCTCGGGACTTCAAAAGCGGCAGATACGGATAGAGGGACAGGGAGGCGGGTCTGCACTGGCACACCAACCCCATCATTACCAAACATCTGGAGGAGGTTAGGAGCGCACAGAGTGACAGAGCTGTGGGTCGCTGGAGATTGGGAAACTGCAGAATTGGAAGAGTAGGTCTATGGCACCGTGACTCTGTTCTACTGAACCGCCGCTGCTGGGACTAAAGCTGTGGAGAGACAGTCTGTCTGAGACAAAGAGACAATGTGTTGGGGAACGTTCTGCTTGGCTGGGACTGGAAGAATGTCTGGAAGTGATGCATATTCTCCTTTGACACAGGACATCAGTGGGAAAAAATCATTAAAGGGTTTTCACCTCTTATAGGCCTATGAGGCTTCCTGTCATATTAAGTCAACTACAGAGACCGTTTCAATGCTTTCTGGACAGTTAGAGGCCTGTGGTGAAGAGGGTCTACTGCTGTTTCTCTGATGGGACAGCCTGCTGCTCGAGTGGAAAAATACCAAATTTTCAGCAGTCAAAAATTTGAACACCCTGAAATTAAACCTTTTTGATCCAAAAACTTAACAGACAAACTTTAAATGTTTTAATTGTATATTAATAATCTTCAAATCTATTAACTAATTAATTATTTTTTTCAGTTGTCCAGAGGATTTATTTTTTGCCTTTTTAAACAATAACTTAAGTTTGTAGTAATATTTTCTTACTATTAATTTATTAAATGCACAGGTTTATAATTGAAAAATGTTCCTATAATTTAAAGTTTGTTTACATTAAAGTAAAGTATGGTTCATTAGAGTGCAAACATTTGGGGTCAGTATTTTTACTTTTTACAGTTTAATGTATCTTTAATTAAAGTCACATTAAATTGATCAAATGTGACAAGAAAGACATTTATAATGTTACAAAAGGATTTCTGTTTCAAATAAATGCTGTTTAACTTTCTATTCATCAAAGAATTAAAAAAGGTATTACAGCAAAAATATTAAACAGCATGTAACATTAATAATAAGAAGAAATATTAAATAAAAATGAAAGCTAAATAACCAAATTTATTTATTTACGATTTAACGCCATGCCAGAAACAATGGCTATATTCATGGCGAGATGTAACATCTCAGTTTCACAATTACCAAATCACAGCATTAGAATCATTTCTGATGCGATGTGACACTGAAGAGTGAATAAATGACAATCTACTTTATATTTGCTCAAATAAATGTAGCCTTGACCATAAAAACTTTTTTTTTTCTTAAGTTTTTAACCAACAGGGTGTACAAATGTTTGATCCCCTACTGTGCATGCAAGCCCTAATCAGTTCACACACACATACACAATGCAGCAAAACAACTAAGTCTTCCATTTATGTGTACAGTATGTGAAAAAGGTTCATAGAGAACAGGCAGCTCATACCAGACATCAGAATTTGTTGTGAACACTCCATCTTTCAAAGACTCCGGGGACATCCAGCGCACTGGCAGCAACCCTTTGCCTCCTTTGCGATAGTAATCGGTCTCGTAGATGTCCCTTGTCATGCCGAAATCTAAACACATGAAGAGAGCAAACATGAAGGGTCAGTCACCTTTCGATCTTTTTGTTGTATCAAATCATAAATTCTTAAATTTTGGGATTTATGTGAGGTGCATCACAGATTTACCTCCGATTTTAACTGTGAAGTCCTCAGCAACCATGCAGTTTCTGGCAGCCAGGTCCCGATGGACAAACTTGTTGGCATTGAGGTATGCCATCCCGTCCGCTATCTCGCCGGCCATCTGAATCATCTTCTTCAGTGGAGGCAAAGACTGGCTGCTGGAGCCCTGCTACATAAAAGAGCACAAAAGCTCTGTTTAACACGTCTGCTTCTCTCTTTCTCTACTACAAACCCTTTTCAAACAGCTGACTAAATAATTGAGTAGCTTTAAAGAACTGTAAACATTAACTAAAAAGGGAGCATGAGATCTGAGCAGAAAAAATAAGATAAGAAGTGGATTTAAGTGCATTTTTAATCTAACAAGCAGTGAGAAAAGTTACAGGATAAAATGGATGTCTCTGTACCTCTTTGGATCGGAGGGAACGCAAGTAGCTCTTCAGATCACCTCGTGTCATCAGCTCCATTATAACTAGAGTGGGCTGTCCTTGTGAAACCACACCCAAAAGTCGCACCTAAACCAGGGTACAAAAAACAATGAGAACTGAAATTACCCTGTCACACTATGAAAACACTGTCTGCACAATCTATTTGAAAAGCATTGGTTTGCCATTTGTTTGGTGCTGCCAGTGGCATTGAAATTATACAAAAAAATGGTAAAACCAATTTTCCCCTCGTTCTTACCACATGGTGACAGTTGAACTCCTTCATAACTGAAGCTTCGTTCAAGAACTCAATACGTTCACGCATACTGGCGGATTCATTTACAGTCTTGATGGCGACTCTGGTCTCCGGTTCATCTTTGACGACACCCTTTGCGATGCCCTCATACACCATACCAAAGGAGCCCTGACCCAACTCACGACACATTGTGATTTTCTCTCGAGCCACTTCCCATTCATCTGGTACATACACTGAGGTCACAGAAATGGAGTCAGCACATTTGAACAGGCAATGAAAAAAATAAATGTATTTCAATAATTCAATTAATTAATTTTTTTTTCCAGCTTGTTGACATTTATACAGACTGCTACCTTTACACTAGTGCATTATTATTTACTGAAAATTTTGTGTTTTTAAATTTTTTAAGGCATAAAACATTTGTCTTTTAATTAATGAAGATTTCATTTTATTGTTTTAAAATAAAGGGGGTTTTATATTACAGTTTAAAACACTGAAGAAATACTATTTTAATCATTTTTGTAGTAGCTTCTTATTTATGTTCTACTGAATAATAGTAATATTTTCTGCTGCCATGTCCAAGCCGAATTTTAATTCTGATGGCTTGCCATAAATACCTTTACAGTTCTGTGTGTACATGATAGGACGATAGATTTACTCAAATGAAACGGTCAAAGACATGCTTTTGAAGTAACCCTCAGTTACTCTGAGCTGGTCTGGAGATGTTATTCATGTAGCCTAGTGTATTTATGTCCTCATTTAGTGAGACGTAAGACGTTAATATCACCGGAAGCGTCAGGCGCAGGTCAGTAAGCTAGTAAACGAAACCGCGCGTCTGCACCATACATTAACACATAGACACGCAGAATTATTATTTTTTGCGGTTAAATATTGACAACTACTATTAAAAGCGGGAGTGTGTGTGTGGCGGAACTGCGCCGTGTGCGATACAGAAAGCGCAACTTAATGTAGAGACAGAAATGAGGTGCAGTCGTGTAAATTATATAAATAACATAAAATTGGGTACCGAACGACGAGACGTTTTTCAATACTCAGTTGTATCGAGGCAATTCGGTCGGTACCTAAAAAGTATCGAACTCAATACCCAGCCCTAAATTCAATAATATATATATATATATATATATTTTTTTTTTTAAACATTGAAACATTGTTTAAATGTATCTAAAATTCTATTAGAAAGTTTTTTTTTTTACATAAACCGTACCAGCAAAGAGCCAAAATACTTCAATAATACTTCGATAATACTCACTTTCAAAGGGACTGAAGTATTCAGGGTTTACAGAAGCATATAGAACACCATTTCCTAACCTGTCACTATTCCTGAAAAGAAACATACATAAATACACAATGAAAAACAGTACTAGACACTGGAAATTAAATTAATTTTTTACTACATGGGACATCAACCTCTTTTTGGTGACAATGATGACAACAAAGATCGCTATAGTGAGCAACACAACCACTATAATAGGAATGACGATGGCGAGCAAGATGGCACTATCATAATTTCCTGTAAGAAACAAGAACATTTGTTTAGAATTAACTCAATATGACTGAAACAGACCTCCCTACATTTCCATTAGATAAATTATCATTGATTTCTTATGTGCATTCTTACTTTTAGGGGGTGGCACATAGAAGGACACTGGTTCAGTCCAAGACCCGTTCCCAGCCAAAGATGTGGCTCTGACCCGGGCAGAATAATTTCCAGAGGGCAAATTGCTTAGCTGAGCTCCTCGCAGCACTCTGTACTGCTGCCGTGATACACACTCATGCTTCTCGGGCTGTAATGCACACACACATATGCAGTCGGTTTGTGGCATTGGCTGCAGTTTTAACTATTTCTTAATGGTGTATGAGTTAGTTGTCGCACTAACCTCAGTCCCCAGACGATATTTGATCTCATACATGAGGATCAGTCCATTAGGGCGATGAGGTTCAGGCCACCGCAGCAGCACTGTTCCTTCTCCCTTCTCATCCCTCTCCTGAGTTACAATGCCAGGAATATCATCCACTTTGTCTGAGGAAGAACATAACTGTGCTTAAAGCTAGTGCTTTCTTACAGTAATTCAATAAGATTTCAATTGCATTATGGTTTTAATTGCTGTTATCATGAACAGGATAGCTGTAGGCACAGTAGAGAATCACTGGAAGTTTTATATTTCACTGGCATAGAAATGTAGTCACTTTTGCATGAGTTTGGTTTGTTGGTTTTGCTGACCTGCTGGTTTGGTTCTGGAGAACACAAAAGCTGCGGCACTGCAGCGGTGGATCTCGTAGTTGCAGGCATGGATGTCGATGCGGTACACGGTGAAGGGCTGCAGGTTAGATATCTCCATTAACTCTGTAAACACTTTGTCCTCAGAGAAAGGGTACTCTTTCTCGTACAGCTTTGGGTCGGTGATGTTACTCTCCATTCCTGTGATGTTCCTGCTTGCGCCTTGTAACAGTGTGCCATTGGCCACTCCAAACAGGTCTCGCCGCTTCCTGTCTGGAGGTCTGAGAACATGAGAAAAAAATATTAAATAGGAAGTGGGAAGGAGAAGGAGAGGAAGGAATAGGATAGGCAAAGGAAATAGGAGGAGGAAAGAAAGAGAATAGAAAAATGACAGGAAATGGAAAAGGATATGAAACAGAAAGAAGGGCATAGGAAAAGGAAATTAAACTGAAAATATTGCAAACAGGGAAAGTAAAGAGAATGGGAAATAAGGAAAGGAAAGAAAAATGACTGGAAAAGGAAATAGTAAAATAACAGTAATAAAGAAAATGAAGGAAAAGGAAACAGAGGATCAAATGACAGTAAGAAAGGAAAGGATAAATCAAATGAAAGGGAATGCAAAATGATAGGAAACGTAAAAAAGCACAAAGGAAGAGCACAATTAAAATGAAAATGAGTGCAGAAAAGGGGGAAAGGAAGTAGTAAATGAGCACATACATAAAATAGGAAAAGGAAATAGAACCAGAAAAAGGACAGGAGTAGTAAATGACAAGGAAAGGAAAGGAAAGGAAAGGAAAGGAAAGGAAAGGAAAGGAAAGGAAAGGAAAGGAAAGGAAAGGAGAGAAGTTGTAAATGACAATAAGAAAGGAAACGAAAGGAAAGGAAGTATTAAATGACAATAGGAAAGGAAAGGAAGTAGTAAATGACAATAAAAAAAGGAAAGGAAAGGAAGTAGTAAATGACAGCAAAAAAGTAAGAAAAAGAAAGGAAGGTAAAAAGAAAGAGGTAAAAGAAATAAAGTAGTAAACGACAGGTAGATATCATAGAAAGCAGTAGAGCAGTTAGCCAGTGTCAGCAGAGACTGCACTGGTTTAAAAGCATACAAGCCAATTACTGCACACAATTACTCTACAACACACACCACTTCCTTTAACGCACAAGCATTATTCTCTTATGCACTACTAACAGGTCTCTTTGTAACACTGAGGATACTTGCATTGCTCTATAACCTACAGAGCTGCTTTTTCTCTTCTGGATCTTATCAATCATTTACCAACCTGAAAGATGAGATCTTTTAAATTCGTATGAGTGTTATATATCCAGTTGGGCTGGGACTGATCGCTCATAGAAAATTTTCAAAAGAAATGATGAATGGTATCCAAGAACTATCTACCTTAACCCTTGCTTTACATTCGGACAGTTCTTTCAGTCCAGGTACTGTATAAACCCAGTGTGCATTCATGAAACATTTGTCATTGCTCCCTAAAATATGTACTTGCAAATGAAGCAATACACATACAACAAACATTTCTGCAGATGAGAAAATGAAATGAGAAGGCATATTTTGAACAAATATTGAACATCCATAATAATGATATGACCGCCTCTGACGGTAGAGACAGTGCATGAGGCGATAAGCAAACTAGGGCGCTGGCTTCAGGTCAACCCTGCCGCCACTAAAGACATGCAGTCAGCAGCAACCACAAGAGCTTACCAGACGCCAACGGACCCACTGCCACTTCACAAATATGACTAGGGCAGGGTCACAGCCTTACCTAGAGCCACTTTTAGGAGACACGTAACGATTTGCTCGCTCAGGATCTCTGTAAAAATTCAATAGTCAGACCAAACAATACCATCCACCGCAGATGGGAAAGACAGGATGATTTGAGATGAACATGGGGGGGAAACCCACTGTGCCAAACAAATACAAGAGAGGAAAGTGATAGTGCCAGACACAAAGACTGACAGACAATAAGTGGAGAAAGACAGTACAAGTGTTCAGCTTTGTCAAAAACAGTTTGAGAGTTGTAAATAGTTATAGATTGGTGTATTGAACACATAACAACCGATAACTAGCTTCTTGGCTGATTAGCAGATCCCTTTTTCTGTCAGTTTCGAAAAAGCTGGTTCCATACGTTCCAAAAAAGAAAGTATTAAATAATAGTTAAAAAAAATACTGAAATACATTTTCTGAAATGTAAAAAATATATAACTTTTTTGACATAAACTTTAAATAATTACCAAATTAAATATCTTCATCAGCACTGATGGTTGTATTGGTGTGCTGTCTCTAAACTCTGCCAGATTCGGTTCTGTTATATGATCCTGTTGCATGCGCAAATATAAAAAGTGTTTTGCTCTATAGATGCAACAGCA
>JAUMHP010000073.1:10979529-11044135 GCA_032361065.1 Enteromius trimaculatus | reverse complement strand
GCCAGATTCGGTTCTGTTATATGATCCTGTTGCATGCGCAAATATAAAAAGTGTTTTGCTCTATAGATGCAACAGCAGGTATTTTTCCAGACTGACATAGCAATACAGGCAGAAAGCCTTGTTTGAATGTTCCATTTACAAGCAATTACGAACTTTAACCACTGATGATTATGAAAGTTTAAACTTTACTGTAAGCCTTATTCTGCCAGCTCAAATTAATCAACCGAGAAATGACAGTAATGGGAGAAGATCTTTGTGTGTGTTTGCTTTTGAATATGTGTGCGAGTGTGAGCGCTCCAGGGAGTAGCAATCAAATCAACTCTAACCACATTCCATGTCACTTCCATTGAACGGCGCTCCGTGATTTATGGGTGGGGATTTTGGAAGCAACTGGACACTATTTAATACTTCCTAACTAGGGATTCAAATCACCCTTGAGGGTGTTTACTGTGGAAGCTCAAATCATATTGTCACTTGAGCATCATATCAACACCTCTACTCATCAAGCACAAAGAAAACCCACAAAAGCCTACATCCATACTACTGTATTAAATTCTTTTTTGGAAGCTTTAACTCGGGCTCAAATACCGTCAGGATCTGCTTTATGTCTACAGCCCTAAACATTGACCTTATCCTAAATACTTCTGGCACTGACTGCCAACTAGGAAAAGGTCAGGTTTGTATCAAGAGTTGGAAACGCAGGAACCCGAAGGAAGATTTTACACCTGCAAACCTCTGAAGAAAGGCCTAACAGCAGGTGTTGACAACACTGACAGCAGCACATCCAGTCTTCCTTTTCCCAGGCAGGAAGACCTACATGTCATTGATGCATAAGCAACACCCCACGCCCCTTGGCAGAAAGTCAAGTCTCCGCTCAGGAATGACTGAATCCCAATGCAGGGCCCAAAAAGCTGATCAGCTGTGTAGGAGTTTGAAAGAGGATCGGTGCATCCACACCTTCTCTAGAAAAGGATCTTACTTTGGAATTCATTAACATTCCACATAGGTTTGCTGTACATTTCCTGGGAGCCGGACACTCCAAAAGCAAACAAAGAACGAGTCTGAGGAAGGAGGGAGAGTGAGAGCGGGCGAGAGGAAGAGAAAAGGGAGACGACCGTTGAATGGAAAAACATATCCGCTTCATTCAAGCCTTTAGCATCTCTCAGACTTCAACAGTTATGTCTCAAACATCGATAATGAGGTCTGCTCAGTGGGGACAGAGACCGGAAAATCTGTAGCCCCAACTTCCAAACCAAACGCAGCGAGTGGGCTGGGGTTGTTGGGTCAAGATGGAAATAACAAGTCATCAGTGATGGAAAAAAGGTCGTTCTGAGCATCCTGCCACTAAGGGAAAGCATATTTATGGGTTAACACAGACGGGTTGAAGGGTGCATCATGTTGTCCCTGAGTGAACCGCAAACCATTACCTTGATGTAAGTTTGGGAGAAAGCTAAGTGGGAGAAGATGTTTGGCGACATCGATTTGTGCATCAATACTTGTGACTCAAAACCCCGGCCCACCCCAAAACGCACACACACTCGCAACCAAATAAACAACCCACAAAAAAGCCTGATTGCAGATGTCCTGAACAAACCCTCGGAAAGTTTCGAAGCATGTGTGTCTGAGTAAACCTGAACCGGTTCCTGTGTGCCGTTCTTCTACCGCATGAGACGAGAAAACATCCGATGCCACAAGCAAGGTAAACAGATAACACAATGCAGACGTCACTCCTCGTTTCGGCAAACAAAAGCCTAACATGGAGTGAGCCCTCAGCCAGCGGCTGCTTTCCAGTCTCATTAATCCAGTCTACGTCTGTTTGTGCATCCTAAATTACTGCCTGCTGAAGTCTTAATATGCAACCGCCACCGTCGCCCCAGCAACAAACAACGTGGCCGCACAGGCTTGGAGTTCATACCTTCTCCCCCCGCGCCATCTGATTCTGCTCCAGCCTCTGCTGCTGGCACCTACCCCTTTCCAAAACCTCATGTTCTGATCTTGTCAGCCCCATGTCGAAATAATTAGGCCTCGGTCTGGACCTCAAAATTTCTGGTTTTGATTCTATGAAATCAAGCCGCCTCAAGACTATGAGCTCAGACCCACTTTGATTATCGCTCTCCAGTAAGACTGAGGAAAATAAAGGTCTTCAGACCACTTTTGTAAACTGTGGTAGAAGTGCTGGGAGTAACCAAGTCTCTTCTCCTACCGGGGGTCCACCTAACATTTCTAGTACACTAGGGAAGTTGTTTTCCATCAGGACCTAGAATTCAAATCAAGTGGCAAGCCAACGTTATACCAAAATGGTTTATCATACAGAAGTCGACAAACGATTCTTTAGAATTGTTTTAAAACAGTTTCAAATTACATCACTTGTGCTAATGTGTGTTACCAAAAAAAAAAACTCTTTGTGCACAAAAAGTTGTTGTAGTTTCCTAAAATTAATTTTGAACCACTGATGTCACATGGACTAATTTGACAATGTCCTTAATACCTTTCTGGGCCTTGAATATGGAAACTCCACTGGTGTCTATACAGCATTAAAAAGCTCTTGGATTTCATCAAAATCTTAATTTGCGTTTCAGATTAAAAGTTTGACAACATGAGGGTGAGTAAAGACAGAATTTTCATTTTTGGGTGAACTATCCCTTTAAGGTTTTATAAAAACAGCAAAACAAAAATAAAAATACAAATATTATTAACACTTATTTATAGAAATTAATTTAAATATAATTTCATTTGAACAAATTTGTTCCATTGAATTTTCTTGACATTTGTACAGTCATTTTATGGTTTCATATGGCTTTTATGGAAAGTGTCATCAGTGCATGTTTCATACCTGGGTGTGAAGATGGAGTTGTGCAGGAAGTTCTCGAAGACTTTTCGGTAAGATCGGTCTTCAGCTTCCGCCTTCAGGTCCTCCTTGGTTTTTGGACAGGGGCAGCAGCCCTTCTCACCCCCACCAACATCTGATTTGGTGGGCTTTGTTTCACTCTCCGTGTCCGACAAAGCCGTGGCTGAGATGCGGATGGGAATTTTTAGCTCTGCAGTCCAAAACAATGACACAGACTGAGCTGATTGAGCAACAACAACACAAGCTTCACACATTTTGTAAATATAGTTATGGTACGTTTCTCTGGAATAACTGAAGGTTAGTGGAAGTTATGAGGGTACCTTAATGGTACACACTTACCTTTAGAGCAGTAGTTATGCTGGTAGAGTTCGCGGTCTTCTGCCTGCTGCTGCCAGCGGAGCAAGTAGAAGGTTTTGTTTCCATTGGGAGCGATTGGAGGAGACCACTTCACCATCAGGGATGAGGAGGAGTTGGCATATGCGCGGGCATCGAGGGGCATTGACGGCGCTGTGAAATTGCAAGAGATTAGTTGGCATAATAAATCAAATTGTAGACTGGGTACTGGATATTGGGTGGATATTGGAGGGATAGTGGTGATGCCAACCTGATGCATTGGTGCGGATATAGACCACCTCACTCTTAGCCCCCAGAACGTGCTTGTCCTCTACAACAAGGGTGACGGCTTTCACAAAGATGGCATATTGTGTCCAGGGTTTAAGAGAGGACAAATATACCACTGGGTCTGAAGATTTGTCCAGAGGAAGGTCTACATCCACCATGTTCCAGCTATTTGAACCACATCCATCTTGTCCGTCAAATTCTGTGATGTTCTGGAAGGGTCTACATCGAGACAACAGCCCACAAATGCACATTTATGTAATGCTTTTTCACAACGCTGAAGCTGCTAATAAACTAGATGTGAATAATATGTCTGTAATAGTAACTTCCAGCAGTCTGATACTCACGCTTCCTTGTAATACACGATGAAGCTGATGAGGTCTCTGTAGTCAGGCGGTCGATATCGCTCCCAAGTGAGCTTTATCCGAGTACTTTGAGTGAGGTTGGATTTGAACTTTAGAATATAACTCTCACCTAAAAGAGGGGTCATAAGAGAGAATTAACTAAAAGCACCCATAAGAGTTCTTCAACTTGAATGTAAGACTGTGCCATGGCCTTTCCATCTTTCATCAGCTTCAGAGCGGTATTAGAAAAGGCACTTCTGTTAATGTCTCACCAGTCTAGAGTCAGAGCAATTATGTTCTGAGGAAAAAATACAACCACGTTGGCTAAGCCATTATCATTGTTCTCCGAAGTAAATTCGCTCTTTACAGAAATCTGTCAGACACATAATAGAGCAGGTACAGACGAACAACTGGGACACCTTGTGAGCAAAATGCATTTTAAGAGCCTTGAGTGATGTCTTTGTAGAAACATAATGCTGTCGTCTACCAACCTGTTCTCACTTACAAATGCCACTGCATCATACATGATAAAATATCAAACCAATAAAATGTTTACAGTAAAAACTGTTATTGTATCTGTGATACACATCTCACTGACTTTAAACTTGCAACTATATAATATAATATAATTTCATTATACTGTGGCACTGCAGATGGAGGAGTGGCAGAGCATCACAGGAAACGCTTCATCTACTGTACTCACAACTTGCTCGTTCTCCATTGCTACGAGTGTCATCCTCTTCCATCTTTTCCTTAAGGCCGGTCTTCTCCCACATTTTCTGGATCTCAGACATGCAAAGCTTGGGATTAAAGCGGAAGAACAATTTCCCAGCTCTAATAGTCAGATTGTGCTGACTCCAGTCCCACAGATACTGCAAGTTCTGGTTGTCGATTGCAGAGAATGCATACAACCTGTAACCGAAAAAAAAAAAACACACATACGAAAACAACAAAGTATTAAACACTGCATTTCTTATCTTTAATGTGAGAAAAATGGAACCAAAGAAAGGAATGAGAACGATCAGATCTGGTTATACACATGACGAATGCGATATGTGTTAAAAAAAACAACTACTAAAGCGTGTGCACAGATTGTGTTTCATTAAAACACGCATGGAGATCGTGGCTCAGAAGAGGGTTCGGATGACTTCTGCAGCTGCACCCGACTGAGTCGCACTGAACACCTCAGGAACGTGGAGAATGTCTGAGTTGCTTACAAGCATTCCTCAAGATGAAACTCTACCCTAGTGAGATCATAACAGAAAGGTTCCCACAGCCTCCCTCTGACATCCTCCAAAAAACACTGACACCATGCGAGAAAAAATGAGTCAGATAGCAGATAGTGATTAATAGAAAAATGTGTGCGTGTATACGTTTAATCCCTTCCTGTATACACACACACGTTAGCTGAATGTCTTGACTTCAGCTTTACGACCCTGAGCTGTGCATTCCATTATAGCTGACATTTTATTACTTTCAGCCATTCCTATGGAAACCTTTGAAGAAATATGTAACAATCGGAGAACTGTGAAGGACACAGAGTCCCGCACGCAATCATCGTGTTCTTCTTTATGTTTCAGACATGAGACTATGTTGCAACGTGACTACCGTGCCGGTGCAGACGCACCAGAAGAGTTTAGAACATGATCACTGCTGATCATATTTGACCAGCAACAAACCAGCTGGTCCAACTCGCTTCTGGTAGTCAAGCTGTTTTTTTGAAATATATGGAGAGATTTTGAATGACAAATGTTTTAACAATGAACAATAACGTCTATTTTTTTGTACTGGAATCAGTAATATTTATTTTCCTCATCTGATGAGGAAACTTAAAGCTTGAAATTATCTCCACATAAGCGGAGTCAGACTGTTGTGCCATTCGAGATGACACAAATTCTAAGCAGGCAAACAAATAACTGGTGTTCAGTGAGACATAAAGCATGTGTTCAGCACCTGTTTTACAGGCTAATTCTGTTCTGTATGCCATGATAATTGTTGTGTGCTTACTGCTCCGTGAGCTCTTCTCCATGAATGTATCGCAGGCTCTTGAGGAAGGACAGAGAGCCCAGAGTCTGAGAGTGTCTGATCTTTACATATCCAGTCACTGTCTGGATCAGACCCATGAAGCTCTCCAGCTCTGATGCAATGTTATCTGGGGAAACAGAGAGAGAGAGAGAGTGAGAAAGAGATATGACACTGGAGCAACACAAACCAAATCCCACAGGACACACAGTATCTGCACTAACTCATCACTTCATCAGGTTGAGTGATACATGGGCGGCAGCAACCGTCCCTTATCAACCCACTAAGAGTTTTAGCAGCTCATACTCAAAAATACAGGAACCTTACTGTGTCACACCAGAAAAATACATGTCAGTTAATAAATGTTCATACAGCGTTTGACCAGTAATTTTCAGGAGCCCAAATTTTCCCAAAGGGATTTTAATTTGTGCATCAGGTAAATGTGTAAATATTTTTAGTGCACATCTGTAAAATAATTTACTGGACATTATATTGTCATTGTATTAAACAAAAAACATTTGTTTTAATATTTTCTGCAAAACAAGTATTTTTTACTCACTTTTCATTTCAACTCTATCTTAAATGTTCACACTAAATATTGTTCCAATGCACTGTTAAGAACATTTTTTAAAAACATAGTCCTGAAAATTAACAAATTTATAAACAATTCATTTTAAGCAAATTTAATTCTTTATAACAAAGCACAAAAATACTATAAAAATGACAACACATTTGAATATTTTACTCATTTTCATTACATACCCTGAATGTAAATAACAAATCTAATAGTTTTCTATGACTCTGAGTTATATATGTGACCCTGGACCACAAAACCAGTCTTAAGTGGCATGAGTATATTTGTAGCAATGGCCAACAATACATTGTACAGTATGGGTCAAAATGATCAATCTTTCTTTTTTTTTTTGCCAAAAATCATTAGGATATTAAGTAAAGTTATGTTCCATGACCTTATTTTATAAATTTCCTACTGCAAATATATCACAACCTAATTTTTGTTTAGTAATATGCATTGCAAAGGATTGATTTTCTGATTTGCACCCTCAGATTTCAAATAGTTGTATCTCGGCCAAATATTGTCCTATCATACATCAATGAAAGGCTTATTTCAGGAAATTGCCCCTTATGACTGGTTATGTTGTCACATATTTGAATAAGAAATATTGATGCAATGGCTCAAGCTTAAGTCTGTCATTTGTCTAGAAATGAGAAGCATCTTATCGCTGTGGGTTGTGGGAGAGGGTACTTACTTCCCCGCCGGATGTTGATGTGCAGGTTGCCTTTGATGACCGTGCAGCCCTGCAGGGACTGAGCAGCATCCACAGAGTCAATTGTTTTAGTTTCGCAGACCTTATCGCACAGTCCGTCACATGCGTTACAAAACATACTGCAGGTGGGAGAGAGAGGGAGAAGAAGGGAGAGTGAGTGTCAAGGACAGATCACAGCCACACACGCAGACTCCAAACAGGCAAATGCCAGTGAACCGTGACAGGATTACTGTGTCTCACCAAAACATGAAGCATATTTAAGGCCTGTTTTTGACAAACACAAGGTCACTGCTTTATGAGGTCTTTGTGCTTCACAGAGTCCTCGTCTGAACCCTGGATTTTATGTGAATGAAGGATCATTAAGTCGGCAGTGAGGCAAAACCAGGTCTGGTCAATTTAAAAAACAGGCTCAACGTGTAAAAAGTTACATGGAAAAGTAAATGAAGTGTTTTTTCTGTTATTGTTTTTTTTTTTCTTGAAAAACACAGGTGTCCAAGTAAAGTAATTACAATCTCCTTTACCCAGTTTAAACATATTTCACCTCAAGAAACGGTTCGCAGTATGGTTATGTGCCACCTGAAAGTAAACAGTCCTGGATTTTGAGGTCATAAATCTCAATCTAAACCTTCAAATTAGCACAGAAATCCTAATGGCAGCTAAATAGCAGCTTTAGAACAATTAAGTATTCATATCCTTTTCATATGGCGTATAAAAGGGTTGTAAAAAGTGTACACAGGTTTGGTTGGGTGTTAATAATGGAGCCACAATCTACAGACCGGGCTGCTGTTTATGACCAGTTGTGTGGTAACATTTCCCATTTTAGCTTTATGGATTTATATATGAAAATTCAAAAGGAACTTGTTCATCTAATCTTGTCAATCACATTGCTAATGTGATGATATTGTGCGGTTAGATCAATGACACACTTACTGAACAGTCCACAGTCCACTTCTGACTGTTATTTGTGACTGGTTCTTTATTTTGCAACATATTTAAAAATAAACATTTTTGGTAATACACTTATTTTTAAATGCCTTTTTTCCCACAACAACAGTTTTTAAAAAAAAAAAGGTTTTATTTAGTATATATTTAAGTAAGCTAATTTTCATTTATGTTAAATTTGAATGTTTTTACTTAAGTAAAGAAAAACTCTTTTAATAGCTTCAGTTTGAGTTTTATTAATCAATACAAAATATATCAAAATCATAAAGAAACAATCTTGACACTGGGGTCTAAATCCAGCTCAGGCGGCATACCTCTGAGTTTCATTGCGGGTGAATCCGGGTGGGCAGTCTGGCATACACTCTCCATTGTGGATGACAAAGTCGACCTCACTGGGTAGGTGAACACGGGCACACATGTCCATGGTGATGCAGCGCCAACCTTCAAACTTGTACGTGCCCGGCGGGCAGGCCTCAACACAGCGGTCCTCGTGAAAGTAATGCTGGCAGGCGGCACATGCCTTATCATTGTCTGGTTCGGTGCAGCTGCCAAGGCACTGGGGGTGACAGCACTTGCCCTTATCCGTGCACGCCCTCTTCTCACACTCCTTTGGACACACTGGAAAAGAAAAAAACAAATATAGCGAAAAACATCAGATGCTGCATCAAAATACACAAGGCGACTCAACCTGTTTTAAGGAGGAAGATGCCCATTAATACTATTATACATAAGATTGTTTTTTTTTATTAACTAGTCATCTAAATATGAGAGATCAGAGATTATGGTGTGTGTTCTGGGGTAAGAGGGTAGCTCGCTTTAGGATCAGTTGACTGTAAAATAAAGGACGGCTATGAAGAGGGGCGCAGAGGAGGAAGAAACCCTGCGTGAAGTCAGGGTGTTTGTGCAGGGCCTGGCGCTGCTGTGTGCCAGCCTTGTTAGTAAACTGCAGCTCTGGACTCACTACAGCTAAATATTATTACTGTTAGAGACTGCTGAGGGAATTTGGAGGGTAGGGAGGAGGGGGAGAGGAAGAGTAGAACGAGAAGCAAAGCCAAAAAGTCTAGCTAGCAGATGGACCGCAGTTTGGACTATTAGCTTGGGAAGCATCTAGTCAGGCTGGGTCCAATGAGAAGCCACGATCCATCTGTGGTGGGCTTTAACTGAGCTGGAATGTGTCATGATGAGAAACACCAGCTAACAGTTACACAACAGTACTCAGATTTGATTGGCTGTGCGGTGTGCCAAGAGTGCTGATATACAGTCCGACAGGGCCTTTTTTCTCTGTTTGTGTCTCTCATCTTGTCTGTTTGTACATTTCAGACAGACTGTCTGCCTGTGTAATGGTACGATTTTTAACTTCTGTATGATAACATCGTTGCACCAGTAAGTGGCGACAAGCATCTTTTTAGTGAACCATTGAATTATTTACTCGACTGATTCATTCATGAACTAAACAAGTGTCTGTCTTCATGAGTCATCATCATTCACTGAACTGATTCATTTAAACACACTGATTCAATCTGCTATGATACTAGTATTCATTAGCAATTTTTTAAACTGTTGCTTGGAAATGGTTGATTCTTTTTTTGTGGAGCAAAAATAGACAAAGGAATAAAATGTAAATGTACTTATGACTGGCAGCATAATAATTCTTCCAACTGTTCTAACACATGAAACACACAACCATGCATGGTGCCTGGGAAAATAAAACAAGAGTGCAGATTGATTGATGTTCAGAGGTATTGTACATGGCATAAACACTTTTTTTCTGAAATCCTTGTAATTGTTGTGTCTAAAGCTCGTCTTAACATGTTCGTTGTCCTTTCAAACAATGCCTTTGAACTCTAGCTTTATACAAACAAACGGGTCTGTTTGGAGGCGCTCTGTAATCAGCTCTTGACAAACAAATCAGTTCCATTGCGGAAAGGTTACTGACATCATGATGTAACCCCAAATGTTCCATATGCCTATTTCCATGCTTCTGTTAAAAGCGTGAGAAAGTCACTTTTATGCAGTGCAAAAAAAGCATGAAAAAATAGCAGCGTGTTTCAAATCAAGCTTTCAACAACAAGCCATATTGAACACACTTGTTTGCTATAGAGAGTCAAGGGATCCTAGTGCACTGTTGACATATGTGGGATCAATAGGCATTCCAAAGGAATCACTTGCATTGAGTGAGCAATGAGAGACAAGCCCTGTCAGTAATATGAGACAGTGTGAGAAAGAGAGCAAAATCTGTGTTACATTCAAGTGGAAATTAATATTATTCTGCCCAGTTGTTGTTTTGAAAAGTAACTTTCCGAATGCATCGTGATTCTCTCTTGAATCGATTCTAAGGTTAGTTTTTAACAGGCATGCTTTAAAAATAGCTGTACTCTGCGTGCTTCCAGTTTCTTGCACATTCACCACATAAAATAAAAATGTATGAAGTTTGAAAAGGTTGAAGTGGCTTACTAGTGTTCACAGTGGGCTGTGTTTACATTACTCATGCATCATAAAGGAATAAAAAAAACTTAAATTACTTATTAGTTGAATGCACAAGCATGCTTCTTCGTGAGCATTTAATTGTGTGGTTAAAAACTTGTCTAGAGCGCCATTTGCTCTTAAATACAAAGCTCAGAACTGATTCCAGAGAGTATTGTAACGCATTTGGTGCATTTTTTAAATCACAGAATCGATCCACAAATCAACTGTAAAATTACAATAAAATAAAATCATACAGTACTTAACAGTTCAAACAATAAAAGCTGTGTAATAACAAAAACGGCATACACGAAACCTCGCATTTCAGCTATTATTTTAGAAATAAGGATGAGTTAAAATTGCAAATGTTTATTTATTTATTTAAAATATATTCATATTCCATTCTATATACTTTTTTTGTATGGGTCTGAACAAATGTGGCAGATGGTCTAAATGAAAATGCAGAAGCAAAAATACAGCTTTATTAAGCATTATGCGGCGTGAGGTCTAAATCCATCTAATTCTGGTTTTCTAGGACACACTGAATTCTAGGATATGCACAAATTTCAATGTCAGAACAGCACATTTTGTAAAAAAGTAATGGGTTGGCAGAAATGCTAGAAAAAGAGAAATAGTCATAGTAATTCTTGTTCAACTCTAGTCCAGGAATCTGACAGCAGGTCTAGGAAAAGCATATGTACCGTTGAAAGGTCTGCCTGGGTGTGTTGGTGCCCGAGGTGAGACTCCAAGCGCTAACTAGGCAGCCAGCGCCATCAGCTCAACATGAGGAGGCAACTAAGCCGCATGGCACAGCACTCCTGGTCGCCCGGCAACAGAATTCTGGCACTCCGCCTAGCAGGCTCAGGGGGCGCAGCCAAAGAAACGTCTACATGGGATTTTTCCCTTTTTATTTATGAGCTCACCTCATGCAGTGCAACATTACAGGGGAAATATAACCAATTTGTTTATTTGTGAAATGAATATGGCACGTTTAGTAGGTATGCATAGGATGTCAGCGGGTGGAAGATACACATCCCCTCAAATCATCAACGTCCCGGCCCTAATGGATGGCGTATGTCCAGGACCACGACAAGAGCATGTGGTCCAGAGGGGAGTCACGACGATGGCAGAGTTGATGAGGCACACCTGATGCGTCCCGTCCACATAGCTATAAATCCACATTGCACTACCAGCCAATAAACAGCCAATGAAGGGGCGGACACATTAGCAACATTTTGAAGATATTTAGTGGACAGAAAAGCTTCATTGTCTATTGACGATTGTGTTATCAACTTAACCCTGCTGCAAAATGTGCGTGGGGAAAATGTTCACATCAAATTCCGATTCAAATGACTGGATTTTGATAGAAAAATTTTTACAAAATGACCATACTTTTAGATGCGGGTCACTGCACAACCTGACCTTGGTCACAACACCCCCACCTCCCCACAAGGACACTTTCTTTCTTCTTTGTATTTTTCCTTCTACAAAAGCCGCTCAGAGGCATGCTAATCTTACCGTGTCTGTCCTCACTCCCATCATAGTACATATGTTTGCTTAGTTGCCTATCGGCTTACAAACGAAAAAAAAAAAAGGGTTCACTGAGGTGATCCCACAGCACCGGGATGTGATTTTACACACTCTTGAGTCTCCACGGTGGAACAAACATCAGCAGGGACTTAATTGGTCTGGGTGGAGACACTTTTCCTACTCCTGCCAGTTGAGATGCTTAGCATTCTTCTGCACATTCTGCCACATCATAAGCCACCCTGCAGAAATTACTAGAACATTCCCTAGTTCAATTCCTAGCTTAAGTGAGAGGAAAAACAACAAACAATTGTGAATAACTTCCAAAACAGCCCCAGGGCACATGCAAAGCAATAAAAAACATATTTATCTTCCCTATTTCAAGTAGTTTCAAGTTCTGGCGACAAGCAATGCGTTTATTCACCCTAAATGTAAAACTTCTCCAAAGTGTGACACAATCATGCTCCACAGAGAGTTGGACGAATGAGATTCTATGGTGGATGGAGATATTTAGAGTAATGCAGGGCTCCAGATTTTGTAATTAATGATTTCACAATAGACTCCAGACACAGAGTCGGTTTTCGATGTGTCCACCTAGAGTAGAAACGAACCAGGAATCGATTCTGTAATGTAATGTTTGCACATAATCATGTAACTCCTGCAGGAATACTCTATCACACACATATCACAAAAAACAGGCATAGCGTGGAGCTGTAAATGAGAACTGCATTTCCTTAAATAGCCACATGGCCCTTTTATGGCCTATTAATAGCAGCACACTTTCCAGCTCTAATTCTGACCCTAACCAACTTACTCGCGTCTCCTTAAATATCTCATCGTCCTCTAACTACCTAAGAGTTGAATTACGCTCGAGCTAAAAAGCCTAAACATAAGCATTCTTGGCTCGCTGGTGCTCTCTAATCCTTTTACATACACAGTCGTAGTGAGTGGAAGCAGGAAGTTATTCATTATTTGGAATGCCACCAAAAGGGGGCACCCCAGGCAAACTGCTCTTCCATCCCACACACACACACAAACAAAAAAGCTCCACAGCAATCCCTCAATGAGGAAATATTTCAGACATGCATGCCTTCTGCTGGAAAGGAAGACAGCTAGGGCTGACTGAAGAATGAACAAGGAGAAAAACAAAAATACAGCATCACGACGATCAGTACATTACTTCAAATTTTTTCCCAAAGATATGGTCTTTATTTATAGTTGATGAGAGTGCCGGAACTATTTCCACATTGTTTGTCTGTACATCCAGCTATGCCGAGCATGCTAGGTTTCTACTATGCTTCGTTACCTAACAAGGAAGTCTACTGATCTAAACACAAACGCAGATGTCTAACAGCACCCGCTAAACGTGAAGGTCGCTCGTTTTTAGTAAAGCGAAAAGTTGCGTAGGGCCCTATGGCGTGACGGTCCTGATGTGACTGACCCTGTCTGCTCTTTTGAGCAGTCATGAGGGAGACAACCGCCTGCTGACCAGCTCTGCAGTGAGCTGACCAGCCCTCCCTTCTCCTCCCTGTCTGTGAAAGCCGACCGTTCAGACCACATAGACATAGCCGCTGCGGCGCTCCAAACCGCCACAGACGTCCTCAGCAGCAACTGAATTGACATAGGGGCTCATTATATAAAAGGTTAAATGCAATATCTTCTGGATTGACGCAATCTTTTAAGCGGAATGCAGTAAAAAACAGTGTTATTATCCCCGGGCGAACCCACTGACACACTTGGATGCCATTCTGTCTTAGGGTCTTAACTCAGTGGGCTATGTGAAGAATAACTAGAATGTTCAAAACGGGTAATCTCAGTGCAGAATGTTAATCCTCTTGGGCTCGGCACCAGCCACAAAAACACATTTCAGGACACTGATGGAATTTTTAACTTAAATTATATGATTGCTTCATTGGTGCAGACGCAATTTATTGTTTCGCTTCAACAATGAAAGGCATTTCTTTTTCATTAATGCATCATGTGCTGCTTGGCTCACAATCTAGCTTCAATAGTGTTCCCTGGAGCTGAAAAAAAAAAAAATGCTTGTGCGTCACTCTGCTATAGCACATGCGCATGTGGAGGAGAAAAAAAAAGGCAAACCCGTCTTGAATTCCATAACACGCAAACGCAGCGCTGAAGCCATTACGTAGTATATACCTAAATGGCAAATACATGCATTCGGAGGCAGATCTGGCTTCTGTTGCTGCTGCAGAGTGCAGACTCGGAGGGCTGAGGGATGTTTGTAATCTTAGATTTGGGATAATGTGACCCAGAGCAGCCAGACTACCGAACATTCCCTCTATGGTGCAAAACAAATCCACTGAGGGAGAGCACAATAACGCAGACAGACGCCCTTACTGAGGCAACTAATGTGTCTGGGAGCACGCATTTGTACATTTTGCAATAAAAAATTGCTTAAATGGGTGTGCTTTGCATCATTATTAACAGTAATTTACTAATCATGATGGGTGTGTGAACTAGTACATTGATGTGAGGCTGGATTGAAATCCAAATTCAAATAAATGATAGCCTAAATCATAAAAATGATAAATAAACAATAATACTAATTTAGGTGCATCATTTACTCACCCTCTTTCATATTTCTTTTAAATGTTGATTAATTAGACTTTCGCGGATGGATTAAAAACGTCTTAATTACTGTTTCCACGTTTAGCTTATTTTTTTATTTGTACAAGAACAATTTGAGGGTGAGTAAATGATGACAGAACTGACAGAATATTTTCTGTCAAATTCTTTACTGTAAATATAACAGTACTTCCCTGACTATAATATAATATATTAGAAACATCTTACCATGACACTATAAATATAATTAGTTTTTATTCTAACTAATAATAATGTGTGCAGCAGTCATGGTTGATACCTAATGTCTGGTTATACTAACCACTACCTCGTTCTGTTTTGATAGTAGGTCCTGAAGAGGCGGGACTAGGAGGTGAACAGATGGACCAATCAGGGATGGGAGGGGGAGGACCACAATGATTGGCATGTCATTGACTGAAGTAGAAAAGTGGTAAACAAGTCCTTCCCGGTGTGGGGAGAGGGAGGTGGTGCTGTAACCATGGTCATTCTCCAAACGTTTATGGTATTATAATTACAAACAATTATAAGATTTATTAACAAAAACAAGTTAAAAAAATGATATTTTTTAGCTTTGACAAAGCTATATATATATTTCAACAAAACAAAAGCTTTCATAATATGTTTTAATTCTAATTAATAATTACTATAAGTACTATAATTAGTACTTAAAACAAGCAAAATTATTTTATATTTTGTTCTGGACTTTCATTTTACTCAAACCAGAAGTAACATTTATCTTCTGTTATCAATTACTTAATATTTCAGATTCATCAAACACATAATAGAACCATTAAAAAGACTCATTTGAAAGTCCTGTATGAACGCGATAGTAATGTATGATTAGTATGATTGTTTTTCTGTATGTACTGTATGAGCATCACGAGCGCTTACGTGTGTATAAGCATGTGCGCTCAAACACTGACAGGCGCAGACTATTAGCCTTGCTCTCCACTGCCACAGGACCCCAAGCAGACCTGCGGTTGGACCCCCGGTTCCATCAAGCCACATCCTTATCCGGAAACACAATCCCACTTGGGATCATTCTAGACACTCGGCATAACCACAACAGTACACACAGAGAGGTGGATGTTTCCTCCACTCAATCCCACAAGGCTCATGACCCAAGCGAGCAAAACCAAAAGACGCAGGCCTGCCTCTGCAAACAGGTCACTGCAGATCGGTGCCATCTGTTTCTTGTGCAGGAAACAAAACAATGGAAAGAAACAGACAAAATAATATAATCAAATATCTGTCCCACTTGCTAATAACTAATAGCTACAGTACAATGTGAGCATGAAATGTGACAGTCATTAAACCCTCTTGTATGGAAGATGCATGCCAACCCCTTTTCTCTTTCATTTAGCCGTCTAATTTACTCAAACAACATAGATTCGTTCACCTACAGGGGAAGAACATGAAGAATAGTATGTGTGTGAGAGAGTGAGACAAGGAGGGATGTTTCTAGTCACCATCACTTGGGCAGTGTAGTGAAACAAACTTGGCAGGAAGGAAGGAACTCCATATATGGAATGTGTGTGTGTGATGCTGTTATATAAGTGTTTTGAACTACTGTGTAATTAATGTAATTTTATTAATTAATATTAGATACAATGCACTTGGGTAGCTGACATATCATTGTCTCCTATTGTGTGACAAAAAAACCCTCTCATGCTATATGAGGATACAGTTTTCTTATTACTCTCATTTGTGTGTTAAGGTTTTTTCCCTACATTTTTGCTATGTCAGACCATAGGACAGTCCAGTTTTTATTTTTCAACTATGTACATATGTTTTTATATTGAATCTAACACAAAGACTACTAAATGGTGCCAAAAAGCATTTTATTTTGTGTAAAATGTTCACTTTTTTTTTTTTGTAAAGAAAACCTCACAAAACAATGAGTGAAAAGTAACATGTATATCAAGTTTAAATATAAACATATAGATAAAATATACAATTTAATAATTTAATTGAACTGTAATGAATATGTTAATTTAAAAGTAGTAAACGTAAATGATAACAGTTAAACATATATAAAACATACTCTTCAGACTTACCCAAATAGCCAATCTCTCTGTTTTTAAGGACAGCTCCAGTCTATGTAGTTTTATACAAACACGCACACCCAGACTGTGTTCGGTGCCAGCGTCACGCTAGGTTCCTACAAACCAGGCAGTTCTCGAAAATCGAACAGACATGGGCCACCACAGTCTGGCTGATTCAATAAGAGGGGGAGGCGAGAAGTTTTATTTTGGTTTTCCACTGCTTTTGGAGGTGTTTCCTCTCAGCGCAAGAGTTTGCTAAAAATACTCGACTTCCCAGATTTGCTTCATTAAATGCGCTGTGTTTCCTGGCAGCCCTGCGCCTGCTCGCTGCCTGGCTGATGGGGGGTTAGAATACCCCACTGCTGTCCGGGAGCCACAGACTCGCTTCACAAATCAACACACTCACATATACAGTCACACACACACACACACACACACACCTAGTTCACTGAAAACAACACTCATTTATTCTTAATAATATACGAGGGCTCACAAATATTAAAGCGTAAATTGCAGAATTACCTGAGAGTATTAAACATGTAACTCTGCTTGGTTGCTCTTCGCCTTCATTCTATAGAAAAGAGCAGCATGAACATTTTGCTAAACGTCTGCTTTTGTGTTTTACCGACGAAAGCAAGTCATACAGGTTTGGAATGACTTGAAGTTGAAAAAATAACAGGGTTTACATTTTTAAGTGAAACATTTCTTAGCACAGCACACACACATTCCCCCATGGGCAGTCACAGCGAGAGCCTGTCTCCTCTCAGGCTCAATCAGGAGTCTTTGAGTTTAACGGATCGCTTTTGTCAAGCCCTGTTTCTGCGGACAGTCATCAGTAGCTTTGCAGAACAGCTTCAATACCGCTGGCACACTCTTCATCCTGGCATGGTGAACACACACACACTTCTCTAGCATAACATCTGGAGTCAAAACGCCACATCTACATTTTATGTTTACTTGAAGGAGACAGTAATCCAGCGTTGAGCGCATAAATATTTGGCTTGCCATTTAAAGCGGACTGTCATATAGCGGCCCTTCCTTGAACCTAGATTAAATGATGCAGCAGCTTTACCCTCAAAAACTGACAAGGTCATTAGCAACCTGCTAATCTGACAGATGGTGGATAGCAAATCTCCAAATAACAAACGGTTTGTGGATGTCAGAGAGCATGTAATGTGCACAAGCATGAGGGACTATGAAAGAGTGAAAAACAAAAGGGGAGAGACAAAATCTGTTAAAATGTTTATTACTGGATTTTGCACCTATTTTACTTTATTTGCTAGATATTACAGTTATAGTTTAGCTACAATTTTATGATATGCAGTAGTATAGCCAATTACACATAACATTTCAACTGTTTTTGCTGTTTTGTCTAAACTAATTTAAAATAAACCTTTACTAACAAAAAAAAAAAGGAAAAAAAAGAATATATATATATATATAAGTAAATTATATTTAAGTTATTTTAAATGCTACAATTTAAATATGAAAAGTAAATGTAAAAATGCAAAGTTGGCACGTCTAGCCTCCAAAAATAACAGACCTTCACACATAGGCGATGTTTGGAGCACATGTGCTCTTCATCACACAAAATGTCAAAAATAAAATACATAAATTAAATTGATCTTACATTTAAGATACAGACATATCATGCCTCTCTAGTTTCATTTACTTGCATACTTTGTGTGATAGAACATCCTCTATGCTCTTTTTTTGGAACGAACATCCTCTCTTTATACTTTTCCTCATGAAAAACATGCTGACAGACCGCTACATTTCTCTGCGGTGCTGCCTGCCTCCGTCTCGCCTTGTCTAGTTTTGGGTCGTCGCATAGCGTGCGTGCCTCTGCTGCTGCTCTGGCTAGCATCCCCGACTTGAAGAGGGCGACTGGTGGCTACTTATTCATCATCTGGCACCACACGCACATATATATACAGACTCCTCTGCTTCTTTATTTATTTTGGGAGAGGAGCAGAGAGGTTGTGTGTGTGGCCCGTTTTTGTTCTCGGAGAGGGACAAGACCCGCGGCACAATCACCCTCAGAGGCAGCAGCTGGCTTTATTGAGCTGAGCAAGCTCGACCTCCCTTCTTCCTTTCAGAGCTTTGTTTTTCTGTGCTTTCATGTGAAATGGACTGATGAGATTCTGCCTTTATTGATAAGTGGGACACAGAACCGCGGGTTCAAACCCAGAGCTAAAACGCCACAGGACCAATTTCACATCAAGGACAATACATGATCTTATTTTGCCACGGTCTAAAATAAAGAGTACATTACGCTAATAGGTTATCTGTATTACCAACAATTAAGGTAGATATTATAAGTGCTTATGAGTTTATATATGTCAAACTGATATCTCTGAATACGCAAATGTGTCCAGAAAACCAGACATCAATAATGATGATGATAATAATATTATTAATTATGATTATTTTTTATTGCTTCATTTAAATCAGAAAAAAAAACTTAAAAAAAAAATTCTATATTATAGTAATTATAATGTAAAGATATTAAAGTATTTTTGCATTATAGGAATAAAAATTGAAAGAGAATAATTTTACATTTTATATAGAATTTTAGTTCACAGAGAAAATTCAATCACCATAAAAATATGTATTTTTGTACGCAAAATATTTTTAAAAATATTTTCTCTGTCTCTTATGCATCAAAATAGATTCCTCTGCACACAAACCAATGTAAAAAGCAGGAAAACTGTGTTTGCAATACTCTGTTATTGCCCCCTGTTGTTGCGGAGGACTGTGAACTACTCCACAAGGCTTACAGTTCGGATTAAAAAGATTTGATTACACTAAGCAGCTGTTTTACTGTGGTAAACAATGAGCCTCGTAATAGATTGTCCTCATTAACTTCACGGCTAAATAAGGCAACGCGGTTACACATGTGCAGCTGAGTGTGAAAAAACGCTAGTGTTTATGGTCTGGATGAATCAGGCTGTATGTCAAACCCTCTCACTGAATCTGTCAAAAACACAAATGATGAAATCCTCATCATGTCCTGTACAGTCCTCGTTACGTTGTTTCTTATACATGCAGCATTTAATTCATCTTGACAGTCAAGCTTCAATATTTTAATATCTGAAACTGATTTGTGCTCAGTTGTAGTACAATTCATAAGCTGGGCATGTAGTTTTAGGGCTTGTGCTCTGTAGGGAAATCAGATGTTATAACTACTGACACTGACAATGGCCATTTCCTCTCATGTCTACATGCAATACTGATGCAGAGAGACTGTTTCAACCGCTGAAAAAGAAACAAAGTCAAAATAGTGCCAGAATCAAAATAAGAAAATAGAAGAGTGAGTGAATGGCAATATTCAGCATACTATAGTGTATAGCATACCAACATACTACTTTAAAAATATTTACAGTATGTACTACTGTATGTGTACTGTGCACAGTCTGAAAACTTATAAAAATGTACAGTACTGAATATTGTACACTACTGTTCAGTACTCTGTGGTCAGTTGTTGTTTTTTAAAAGAAATTAATACTATTGTTCAGCAAGAATGTATTAAATTGATCAAATGTGATTCTACTTAAACTGTTACAAAAATTTAGAATGATATCTAAAGGATCATGTGATAATGAAAATTCAGCTTTGCTATTACAAAAATGTATGAATATACAGTATAAAACATTTTAAACTGGAATAATATTTCTGTAATAATACTGTATTTTTCTAGTGTAATGAATGGACCTCAAGTGATTGCATTAGTGAATTTTTATCTCTATTTTGACTTATTATTTGATCAGGCTACCAAAAACAACTAAAACACCCTTCCATCCATTTTACAAACCGCTTACCCTACATAGGCAGAGTTAAAACATGTTATGCAAAATTAAATAATGACAAAAGACACCACTTACATGTAACATTATGCAATCACGTGACACCACAGCTTTTGAAATGGTTCGTGTTGCATAATGGCAACTGTCCCCGTTTGAAATTGTATTTATTTATTTGTTTTTAAATAGTATGCAGTGCATACTGTGCAGTTAGTATTCCATTCCAAACATAGCCTCTGTGTGTGTGTGTGTACTGTGATGAGGATGGAACAGGACAGCTGACAGCCCTTAAATGCTCTCTGGTGCACGCTGCTCATTGGCTGACGGTGACATCATTATTCTATTCTCCTCTTCACCTCCTCTTTTCAGAGTTTGTTTACTTCTCTCTCTCAATATCACTCTCTTTTTTCCACTCATTCTAATGTCAGAGTCGGTACAGGGGCCATAAACCACAAGACACAAGGGAAATCGAAAGGCTAACGTAATAAGCACAGCAGAAATCAAAACAAATCCTGTAGGATACAGATTGTTCTTTACCAAAATCATTCAAATACACCTCCAGCCATAGTGTGGAAGAGAAAGAGGTGATCACTGGGTGATTTAGACAGGCCTCCACCGCTGGCAGCATTGATCTCTATAGCAGACAGGTGTCTCTTGTCTGGCAGTGCCGGCAGGATGATGGATAGACGGATGGATGGAGGGAAGGCGGGTGTTTGACGGAGTGAGTCAGCCAGTCTGGTGGCTCTAAGCCTCGTCTGGGCCCCCCCATCCCAAAACAGATTAGCCCTTAGTCAGATTAAGGAGGAGCTTTTGCGAGAGCTCTGCGTAGGGAAGAGGTGAAATGTGCTCGGAGCACAACAGGAGGAATCAAGGGGTTAGAAATGCGCCGCTGATCGCAGGGGGTGGGGGATGGATGTGGAAAAGCAGAACAGGGCAGATGGCTGCTGCACTTCTGCACTTCTCGTCTCATGTACAGTCTCCACACATAGAGTTGCATTTGCTCATCCTCATGTCGTTGAAAACCTGTTTGACTTTCTTTCTTCTGTCGAACACAATGGGAATTGTTCTGAAGACTGCTTTGGTTGCTCTTTTCCACACAGTTGCAATAAACAGTGACTGAAGGTTTCGTCTATTTGATAGCTTCTGTGTGAGGAACAGGCCAGCGTTTAGGCTAAAAATCTTGACCTATCTCTGCCCTAGTTTTTCTTCGCATGTCCATGAGATTGATTAATTAAAGGGATATGTCAACTACAAATAAAAATTCGGTCATTAATTAGTCATCCTCATTTCGTTACAAACCCGTAAGACTTTGGTTTATCTTCTGCAAAAGAATATATATTTGATGAAATCCAAGAGCTTTCTGACCGTTCATATACAGAAACTGACATGTTCAAGGCCCAGAAAGGTAAGGACATTGTTTAAATAATCCATCTGAGACCAGTGGTTTAAACGTAATTTTATGAAGATACAAGCTTATTTAATTTCTGCTTACATCTTTTAGTAACATTGCTGTCTATGGAGGGTCAGAAAGCTCTCGGATTTCAAAAATCTTAAAAAGCCTTACAGGTTTGAAAACGACATGAGGATGAATGACTTAAAAGTGTTATTTTGGGTGAACTGTCTCTTTAAGGAATCATTCTTACTTAGAATATAGAGTAATATGGACCAATTTTATTATGCTTTGGTACTTTTTGTACCAATGCCCATTTACTGAAGCAGCATGAAGTAGCACTTTTCAAAATTCTTCCTGTTTTTTTGTGTATTACAGAATAGAGTGCTGCAGGGATGGCATATTTTTGTAGACCAAAACCAGGAAACAAGTTAGCATTTTAGTACTTCCTTTCCATCGTCTTGAAGTCGTTTTAGAATGCATTTTTGGTTAAAAGCCTGAAAAATGGTCTGTGGTTTAGACAAGCTCGAGATGCTTTCACGTTTTATTCTATGACATAAAATATAGCCTGTGTTTTTTTTTTTTTTTTTACTTGTCTTGAAAAAGTTGATTGCTAGCTAAATGGAACAGGAGAGCTTTTTAATGTCATCACAGCGAAAAAAACTAATCTACTCACTAGTCCACATTCACAGCCTCATTCTTGCAAACTCAAAATGTTTTGTAAAAAAAGACTGAAAGAGTTGTTGGAAATTGTTACTGTGGTGACATTAAAGTCACCAACGTTAAAGTTTTTGACTAGTATTTAGGCTTCAAAATCATAAAAGCTGTGTTCATTTGAGAAAATGTATGAATTGTAGCTTTTTTCTTAGCTTTATTCTCCAGCATTTCAAACAGAAAAATCCCATTGTGTTTTTGTTGAGGGAATCGGGGTTCTGGGTTGTTACAAAAGTACGGCATCACTGCAGCGTTCTAAAGAAATTCAAACAGGTTTGAATTATGAGAATCATTTGTTTTTTAGGTGAACTATCCCTTTAAGGCAAGGAGGAGGCAGACAAGTGAGAATCAACATAAAGACTGAAAGAGAGACAGAGCAAGAGAGATGGAGAGAGGCTAAAAACGGAGAAAGACTGAATAAAAGGAGAGAGAGAGGGAACAACAGACAGCCACAGGAAAGCATTAAGCCCCCACCACGTTGCAAACACAGGACTTCCAGAAATGATTGAAACAGAATAGCCTCCGCTTCCACCCCCCAACAAACAAAAGCCCCCATTGTGCAATGTTGTGCCACGAACACAGCTAGGGGAAACATAGGAGCACTGAAAAAGCATGGAGTGACCCCTCCTTCTCTTTACCCCAGCCCCTGGTTGCCTTCTCTCTCTCAACTGTGACACTCAACTGTGGCAATGCAGCACCACTGAGCTCCAGCCCACTGCAGGGCCTCCAAACTGAAAAATATGCCCTTTGTCTCCCTGTAGACTGAGACCTCACACACACTCGGCTGGACGGGAGGGGAGCATTACTGGGGTCAGCCAGAAGGGGGCCAGAGGCTCTCTCCGGGGCCTCAGAAACAGGAGCACGAGAGTGACGCTTCAGGCAACTGCACTGTATCATTATACAGAGACCTGTATAAGCCTGTGACTCAGAATGACGATGGAGGTGTTTATGACAAACAAAGATTACTCCCGAGGATGGTTTATGCCCATGCCTGATGAACTAGCAAACAAAAGTGATTCTTGTTGGACTTCATAATGGAGTGCAAAGATTATTCAAGCATATATCCAGAGACATATCTATGGGTTTTCATAGACGGTAAGTTTGTTCGGTAGATAAAGAGATGTTCTTGAGAGGCGAGGAGCTCAGTTTCGAATCCCATGTAACTACAGTTTGACCAAACAGGAAGTTGGAAAGACATGATTGCGTCAACAAATGCGATACATGCCTATATCAATGTGATAAAAACTTGCCAGGGTTTACGTATTGAACCTGCATTTTAGCACCACTCAATAGATATTTCCCTTTGAAACTGCGGATGAAATATGCAGTAAGGCACGTAAAAACACTGTTGCACAAAACGTGTACAGAGGTACATATCTTTATGAGACCTGGTTGAATAATGTATATACACACTGATGTATAAAGGAGGAAAATGTATGCTATAGAACTGATATATATAAATATATATATTCCCTTTTCCCTATCGAACCAGAGAATCAGTGTTTGTGTCTCTTACTGTGACTGTTTAGCTGCACTCACTTTAAAGCGGACCAGCATCTCCTCTGGGAGTCTGTTGAAAGCCTGAACACTGCTCACCGCCTGGAGCATCCACGGATTCATTCATGCTTTGCAATCAATGGCTTAACTGAACAGGCACACACATACACATCCATCCACCCATGCATACACACACACAGATCGCTTACAAGAGCTCTTTTAGTGGTGTCGGAAAAAGGATCTTCCTGTATTCTTTACGTTTCTGTAAAATGCACAGAGAAGAGGCGGGGCTCAATCACAGAAGCTTCATGTACCCCACCAGCACAAATACTGACGCCATTGACTGTCAAATGGGTGTGCATGTGGAAATCACGCACAAACAAAGGCCTCTGTCTGTCTTAATAGAAGACAGGGAGCTACCTGAAAGCACAAGCAGCAGCACGTGTCTTTCATCCATGGCTTGGCTCATCAGCTCAACCACAGCTGAATTTTCCAACAAATTATCCAGCTGGCATAACCACACTTAAACCCTCCTTGTCAAATACCAGTATACCTAAATAACCAGCTTTGAGTTAGACCTAAAAAGACTGATTATATTATTATACAGGACTTTAGTGACAGAATTATGCAACAATAATGTTTTTGTTTTTTTTGTTTTTTTCAGGCTAGTAGCTTATATTTGTACAATATTTTCAGTAGCCAAACAAACAACAACAACTAAGAATGTTATATGAATATTATATAATGATGTTAAAATGTATAATATTAAAAAAATATTAAACATACATTTTCTTTGCAAAATATGGATTTTTTATTTTAATTAATGACATAATATGCTATATTCATTTTATAAAATAATAATAATTTATTTGTAACGTTCACCCTGGACTGCCGCAAAAAATTCTATGACTCTGAATAATGTTAAATCAAAATAATAAGCAGCACATTGCTTAGTTTGTTTATGAGGCACAAATACAACATGCACAACATATGCAAGATGTAGTTACAAGACAAAATGAGCCTCAGCTCACTGGGTCATCATTATTACTGAGCCCCTGTATGAACGCTTGTTTGTCAATGCTGGCTGTAATGCCTAAAACAAAATAAAGTCACAGTTTATCAGATTTATTATGGTTTACACTGGCACCATGCCATGTGAAGAAAACAAACCATCTGCAGTCACACCTTGCGAAAAAATCCTACGCAGGTGCCAATAAACAACAACAGCCCCGCAATGAACGGATAGTCTCACTCACCGCATGTACAGCGGAGTTCGTCCGTTTTTTTATATATAGGACTGTTCGTTCTCAATCAGCAGTGAGTCATTTGTTATCTGTCTATAACAGAAATAGGAACAGGTGGTGAAAGAGAAACTCAACAATAGGATCAACAATGTCAGTTCAATCCATCTCATATAAACGAGACCTGCTAACAACAGGCTGCTACAGGAGCAGAGGTTCAGAGAGAGAGAGAGAGTGGGAGTATGATCCATCAATCGAGTGAAATTACTTAACTCTTGACACCACAGTGTGAGATTTAGTGGAATATCATTTACTCAGCCTCGTGTCATTCTGAATCCAGGAGATGTTTGGCAGAATGTCCATGCTGCTCTTTTCCATGCAGTATACAGCTGTTTGGACATTCTGCTAAAAATCTCCTTTTGTGTTCCATGAAATAAAATAAAGAAATAAATACTATTTGTGAGAAAATAATTAGATAAATCAAATAGAAAATCAGTAAGATTGTGCAAGTGCCATCCCATATTTTTCTCCATGGTGTAAACAACCCTATCCAGCAGCTCGAAGGCAGGTTCCACCTCAGCACATTGCGCCCATGGGCTGACATTCTTGTAGCCGGGTGTGTGTAGCGCCGGCCACACCTGAAGCCTTTTAATGACTACATGCCTTTCCTCATCTCCTGTTGAACCTGCCTGCAAGCTCTTACAGCTCAGGAATGACACATTTAAAAACCCATGCCACCAGCCTGTGCTTTTCTCCAGTTCAAGCACAAAAAAAATCACCGAAAAGCCACGCTTCTGAATCAACAACAGAGGAAATACTCCTTAAGGTGACTTATGGAAATAATTGAATTTTTTCAATGAAAACAAAACAAATATGGTGTCATTTAATTTAACCCCATTAGATCCCATATTTTTTGCCCTTTTTTATAAAACATTAACAATAAAAGCATCTGGATGAATACGTAAATGTAATGGATGCATAGCTTTATGTAAGAAAAGACTAAAGGTCATTGCACACATAGTTTGAAATTTTCATCTGGAATGTTTACATGTTATATTTAGTGTCAATCACATTTATGCATTGTTTTTGTCCAATATAAAAAAGCAGTGAGGACAATTTTTTTAAATATTAGGTCCCTCCAATCCAGATATAATATACAATGTCCTGTTAAGGAGCAGTGGGATTTCCCGGGCAATTCAAAGTTCACTTCAGTGGTTCAGTTTGATGCTTTGCTAGCAATACTAGAGCCACATATTCAAAAGAAGACCACCTATGGTGCTTTGTGCTGCGAGACAAATCGCTATTCTAGATTTTGGTATTCGCTTGTACAGTTTCAAATGACCTCGGAAAACACAATCAGATTTTTGTACGATGTATGAAATTGTCAGGAGCAGTGTGATTGACACAATGTGAGGGCAAATTTATTTTTCGATGTGCAAAAATATATTATAAAGGACGACAATGTATGCTATATAACTGATATAAATATATATATATTCCCTTTTCCCTATCGAACCAGAGAATCAGTGTTTGTGTCTCTTACTGTGACTGTTGTGGCAAATTTATTTTTTGGATGTGCAAAAATTTAAAGACATTTTTTTTTTATTTTCTGTTTGGTGTGAAATTATTTCTGTATCATACACTCATTTGAAATATTATATTGTTGCCCTAACACCTCTTACTATATCAATGTCACAAATTCATGGCATGGCGAACACAACAGCAGCTTGTGTGCTTTATCATCTGTCTTCCTCCAGAAGGACACGTGTCTGCTGAAGAGCAGAGGGGTGCTAATGATGATCCAGGAGCTCAGGCTAGCTCTCCTGTGTAATTTTCTCCTTGTCCTGCTTCAGCATCTCTGCATGGGATTGCATCAAATTCAACCCTCTCAAAACTGGGTATCTGGTTCTCATAAACATTTGTATCGAGTCCAACGTCTTCCTATTTATTACTTTTCAGCCTAATTGGAACTGAAATATTGGAAAACTAAATGCTAGCTAACTGAAATAGAACAAACACTATATTTAACGCATAATAAAGTATAAACTGAAATATTCATATTTATAAGTATATGTGACCTTAAAAACTAAATTTTAAAACCACTAAACTAAAAAATAAACTAAAAATTAAGAAAGCTGAAACTACAAACTATGATAAAACACGAAACAAACTACCACCGCAACTCTAAAATCTAAAAAAGCAAACTAAATTAGTATGACTAATTGAAAAAAACATAAGATATGAATAAAACCTAATTTAAAATCCTGCAGGCCTTGACATAAAAATGCAGAGAAAATGTTAAACAAACACAGAACAAATACAAGTGCGACTTGACAGTAGTCTCAACAGGCCAACACTGGCACCAGATCCAGAGAATACACTTTCTAGCAGCAAATTTGGCTCTGTGGACAAAGCCTGAATTGTGATGATATACAGCCTATAAATCTGGCCATTCATCCCATGAATACAGAGAAAAGCCAACAGAGAATAGAGTACAATGCTTAATCAAAGCCAGAAACAAAAAGAAATCAAGCTATTGGGAATAAATTAGGTCCTGTATGCAGCCAGATGGATGTACAGGTACTTTAAGCCATGAGGCTTCCGTATATATGTGGAATATCAAATACAAATAAACAAATAAATTACCCTAACGCACCAATTTTGAAAGCACTTATAAAAGTAGGCAATTCATTATTTAATTTATTTTTCCCCGTCATTCTCTCTCTAACTCTCGTCGCTCTGTCTCCTGGCATTGGGATTTATAGAGCAAGGATCACAGCCAAGTTTCACAGCCAATGGGAGATGAGGGGGGGCTGGTTTTGTTTTCCCATTTTTCTAGTCTTCCTTTTCATCTCAGGCTTTTCAAAGTGTCTCTTTCTGTGAGCAATTACACACATGCTCTGATAAACAGACAAGTTGTTTTCATCACTGACAACCTCTGCTGTCTCTCCCGCTCTCCCTCCCTCTCTCCATTTCTTGCTGTGCTTCAAGCATCGCCACGGCCTGACAGAGATGTACATACAGGAGACGGGGGGCAGCAAAGAGCACCTCTCTGTCCACCCAACAGAAAGTTGTAAAATATGGTTTAATGGTTAATAATCTAATTGTAGTATGAAAACGTTTTACATACTGGCATTTTACATACAAAATCAAAATAAAACAAAAAATAAAGTAAAATGAAATTAATTAATTATGTATACGAAAACAATTGTTTAAAAAATCCTCACGGAGGAACTCTCTTTTGCTAATTGCATTTAGAAAGATAGATAGATAGATATATAGAATATTTTCAACAGAGCCGCGCAGTTTAAAATCCAAAGCAGAAATGATTTTGTAAATGCCACGCATTCATGGTTGCCTAGTAACAGTTGCCTCACGTTTTCCACGCGTTTTTAGACGCTTCGTGAACATACCCTTATGTTACATTTAATGCTAAAGTATCGTTAACGCAAATACAAGCATTATTTTAGTATGTTAGAGCAGAAAGATGCAGCTCTGGTTAAACAGCTGGATGCTGGGTTGAAATGGCGAAGGGAAATGCCTAACGTTACCTGAATGCCCGGGGATCGTCTGTTTGGGGGTGGGAGGAGCAGACAGCAGGTTCCCTGTCCCGTCGTTTGCGCTGCCTTGTTGAGTGTAGCACTGAAAACATTATATTTTTGACAAAAATATTTTTTTGTATCTTTTCTTCTTTTTTTTCTCTGAATCGAACCGAAAGCCTCGTACTGAACGGTTCGATACGATTACGCGTATCGTTACACCCCTAATAGATAGATAGATAGATAGATAGACAGCGAAATATATTTTAACATAACTGTTTATTGTTTTAATTTATATATAGTCTGATATGCTGATTTGGTGCTCAAGAAACATGTATTATCATTATCAATGTTAAAACTAATGTACTATACTTCATACTTTTGTGTAAACTTTAAGGGCTGGTTTCCCGGATAGGAATTAGATTAAGCCAGGACTAGACCTTTGCTAATTAAGGACTTTTATGAATTTTTAGAAATATGTCTTACAAAAATGCATTATCTGGGAGCATTTTAAGACCAAATAATGGCAATAATGTATTTTAAGATATCTCAGTGCAAACTTTTTCCAGTTGAGCTCTTAATATTTATTTTAATCTAGGACTATTCTTAAACCCTGTTCGGGAAACTGCCCCTAAAAGAACAGAATTTATTTAAAACAGAAATCTTTTGTAACATTAAAAATGTCGAAATTAACATTAAACATTTAAGTATATGAATGTTTTTCTTAGCTTTCCCTCTGCAAACGCGTGCGTTATACACTTGTCACTGCAAGATAGAGACTATAGAAGATTAATTATTATTATTATAATATATACAAAACGCGTACATTCAAAACCAGACCGCTCCCATTCCCATCAGCTTCTACTGTTGCTTTGTCATATATAAATGAAGCGGATCTAGTTTGTTTTGCATCAGTCTAGTCGGAGCAAGTTGTTGTTACCGTTCTGAAAACTTGACGCACTGAGGACATTATCCCCACCCTCTCAGTGTGCTTTTACAGTATTATAGACTCCTGGAATGCTAAGCTGGTTTGATACTTTATTAGTTCCATAAGGAGAGATTTTTGTAGAATTCCTTTGCTGCTTTGGAAAAAAGCCCACTGTGACAAAAGCAAGCGAGCACACAAACACACACACACGGAGAAAACAATCAAAAACTAACCCAACGGAGCTTCATTCCAGGCTGGCTGAGTGGCTTATGAAATGATCAATCAAAGAGGTGAGTGCAGACACAGCGACAAAACAAATCTGCAGGCACATGTTTGTTCATGTGTGTGTGTGTGTGTGTGTGTGAGGTGAACGAGTCCACTGGCGCTGCAGCATCTCGGAGTCTCCGCAAATTAAAACTTGCTCAAGCAAGAGGGGTCTGCTTGGCTTGATGTGACGTGGCTTGGCTTGGCTAGCCTGACCCCCCACCTTAAACCACACCCACTTCTTCTGCATTTGTTCCTTCATCCAACGGCGAGGGGAAGGTGGGGCGAAGAAGAGGAATATACACGTGTGCCCCACAAAGGGGGCATGTGTTTAGGGCCAGGGCTCCACTTAAGATGGCCACAACAAAAAGAACAGCTACGCTTGCCCCCTGCGTAGCACCACCCTATGCTAGTTCTCCGAAAAACAGCGCCCGGTTTCATTTATGTGGTTTGCGAAAACACACATTATTCTAGTCAAATGAGAGGCTCTTTTTTAGCTTTCCCTCTGCAGAGAGTTGGCTTGAGGCGTATTTGAGTTGTTTTTGTGCTGTAATCAACAAACCAACCCCACTAACAAGACCAAACATAAATCTCTAACTCATCCATCAGCATCTTCACGTAAGCCAAGCTTCACTTGCTGTTTAAAAGTAGCCAATATTGTCCGTTTGGTTGTTAGAAAGTGAAGGAATGCTGGGAGGACATTAGTGTGGTGTACTGTAGGGGCAACACTGGCCCAGCGTGAGGGAGGAGCCGAGCGGGTTAGTTTGGTTACGACAGTCACTCTATTTATACTTGCTCCTCCCTCGTACGTCCAAACAGCAACTATTGAATCCAGATGTGAGAGGGCCGACAGAATGAGGGCTGCTGTTGCCCTTCAGACCCGGGCTCTTTGGTCCTCTTTCACACGCGTGGGAACATTCACACAGGGCATATGTATTGCTCTGTATAAACACATCATATATCTGAAATAATGCAATTAAAAAAAATTCAATAAATCAAAATCAATACTACGTAAGACTTTAACATTGCTACAAAACGATCAATTTAAAGTAAATGCTGTTCTTTTGAACTTGCATCACAGTTTTAACAAAAATATCAAGCAGCATAAGTGTTTTTTATAAAAAGTATTAAAAGCTAAAATGTTAAAAAGTAATAAAAAAAATTTTTTGAGCACAAAATCAGCATATTAGAATGATTTTTGAAGAACCACATGCCACTGAAGACTAGACTTAAGCCCCGTTCAATAAAGATTAGGATGAAGATATAGTTGTAAAAATCGACAGAGAAACAATGTTGTTGGAATCACTTGGAATCACACACACATACACACAAACCTATAAATAAATATGGAAAATTTTACACACACATACACACACAAATTCAGTTCAGAAGCTTCTAATAGGCTATATAAAGGCAGTTTACAGTATAAATATTGTATATTATAATATATATATTTTAATGATCACTCCCTATGCCCCTCTCATCAGGCCACCTCTAAAGAGCACAAAATAAAGCGCCGGAAAAACGAACTAAGCACATGCACACTTAGCAAAAAAGATTCCCCCCCCCGTGTTTTTAGCGTTACGTCAATCTGTAGTTACAAATTCAAAGTACTTCTCTCCATTTCCAAAGACACATACTCAACTTCAGTGTTAGGTCATTCTAGCATCAAAACACAAGGGGACTGATCCCTGACTGACCAATGAGCAGCCTAGCAGGCCTGGAGAAGAGTTAATGGGCTTATGGTCTACTCCAGACTAGCTACTGCTCTATTAAGCTTGTTTGACCAGCTGTCGATCCTACTAAGAGCTACTTGAGATCTCAACAAACCAAAAGCCTTGGACGGGGGTATGTGTTTTGGTTGGTGGGATTGTTTGGGAGCAAAACATCTCAGCCCTAATTAGTGGTGTCTTGCCCCTATTTGTTAAAGGGACATAATACAGCTCTAAAGTATTAATATGCACCTTTTAGAGGTACTAATCCAATGACAAAAAAAAAAAGTTTTGAGTGACTCAGAGGTGGGTAAGATGATGGATTTTAAAGCTAACTATTTGCAGAAGATCAATTACACTAAACAAAAATGTAGACATTGTGAGACATTTACTCACCCATTTGCTATTCCAAACCCATAAGACTTAATCTTTGAAACATATTAAGACAGGAACCTGGGAGGTTTCCATCACTCGACTGAAAGATCAGGTAACCCAACTGTAGCACCTCCAGAAAAATTGAGCATAGTGTCTTGTGAGGAGATATGATTGCTTTATATGATAAATATATTTAATTTAGGCTTTTATTCACAAATAAACACATACATATAGAGCACCTCACATATGTTAGACACAAAAGCTTGTGCGAGTGTCAAATGCAAGAATAAACCTCATAGGTTGCATCCCACAAGCCCTTTGAGCTTCTGTGTTTACCAGATTAAAACTGTTCATCATAAAATGATCATATCTCTTTATAAGACTTGGATTAAACTGCTCAATTCATATGAAGTCATTTTACAGCATTTTGGTGATCTGGACTTCCCATATGGGGATAACAAAAAAAAAAAGTTTAATTAAATTTGTGTTTTACAGATCAACCTGGAGCGACGTAAGGGAAGCAAATAATAAGTGATTTTTCACTTTAAGGTGAATTATACCTTTAATACAATGATAGCTCATAAAATAACATAAAATGAAACCCCCCTCCCAAAACATAAAGACCATGCAAGAGGCACATCCTGTAGCCAGAAGCCCAGCTCCAGCGGTCTCAAAAAGCTCCTGCTGCTGCCCTTCTCCTCTCACGCATCTCTCCGGCTTCTCAGATTGCTGCAGCTGCTGGCTAGAGGACTTGAAGTGCCTACCTTCCTTCTTTTCATCGCAAAGATGCAAAAGGTTTTCCTGACATACACACACAAGTGAAATACTGCATAGTAAGACATAAACAAGATAACAATCTATTAAATGTTACCCATTTATACTGTAAATGCTTAAGTGCTGTCAAAGTCCCATTAAGAGCGGTTAGTCTGCTCTGCTGAAATCTTGGTAATGTCTTAGGGCAGCAATTTTTTTGGAAACAGAATCAAATTGAGAGCTTATGCACTGGATATCTACAACATAAGACAATAACTTGATCGGTCAGTTACTAAAATAACAACAAAAAAATAAAATAAAAATTTTAAATTAATCTACAAGCCAAAAACTAAAATTAAATCTTATAAACAATGCAATAATAGAAAATATATAGGCTTAAAATGATATGAATATGCAGGTTATAAGCCTACAGATACTACATCTCCTATATTTTTGTACAAGGAAAGACTAAAATCTCCAAAACAGCTACAAACTCATGCATGTTTTAGGTTACTACAGAATATCAAAAAGGCAAATTACTCTTTTAACTGAAAGGCACGACTTCAATTTCAACAGCAACTAAATTGCATGTTATGATTTTTTCCCTTGTGTTACTTGCACAATCCATGAAAAACTATTACATGTTTCCACTTCATTTGAACACATAGTGCTTCGAAAAAAAAAAAGCAACACTGATCATTTAAAAATCTTCACCGTCTTACAGATCAGAGTTGTATTTTGCTCCCTCTACTTCAAAGAGCTCCGCCGTCTAAATATTTGTATAATATTTGTGGAATGCGACACAGCTAATTGCGCCTGTCCCATGAGTGCGTTCAGCACTATTACTCCGACATCCAGATGATACAGAAGCTTTTATCTGGAGCTATTTCGGAGGTGGAGAAATGTAGGTCTGTCTTTATTTACAGCCCAATTTCCTGAATGGGCCACACAAGAATAGGTGGTTAAATTAATAGTTTGAATCAGTCATCTGAAGATCTGATCTGACAAAAACTGAAAGAAACAAAAACTTTTGTATTGGTGGTGTATTGGTGAGATTAACACTTTTAAGAATAAAACTCAAAAGATTTTTCTGCAGTGGTCTCTTATTTTTTTTCCAGAGCTGTATATATATATATATATATATTACATCAGCATTCAACTAAGACCCTTCTGCATCGAATTAGAGAAACAACAGCAATCCTACCTACCACTTTGCTTAGTGATTAACAGTTTAAAAAGGCATAAGATGGAAAGAATGTGCCATAAATAACTAGATTTGAGTAAAGTCCAGGGTGTAAATCTTGCCCACTGGAGTAGTGCAAAGAGGTCGAAGATTAATTGAATTCCACTTTTATTTCATCCGCCATTTCTCATGATCCTCGTTTTAATGCAGGTTGGGCAAGGAGGGACGCGGCTGGACATCTCAGGACCTGCTTAATCAAGCAGTGACCCGGGATCCAAGACAGTGTCCGTAATGTCTCTGCTGTCAGCAGGGACCAACAAAGCATCTGGCTGTCTGGTTTAAGTAACAGAGGTGAGACACAATGTAATTGTTTTGCAGTGTGCATTTTGGTCTTCCCACCCATGATATAAATTTTTATAGTTCATTAAAACTGACAAATGCTTTTGTACTTTCCCCTTCAGCTGTGAAAACAACTGAAAGGGAACAAAGTGTCATCAATGTAGCCTTACCGTAGAGACTAGCAGAGGGTAAGAGGATAAGAGTACAGATTAGCATGTGAAGAGAAGGAAAAAATGAGATGAGTATGGAGAGATGAGAAGAGGGATAGGATGCTGGCAGGACACGGCTGTCCTTACACAAAGCCTGTACTACTCTACCTTCTTTACTACTAGAAAAAAAAGAGTGACGTTGTCCAAAAAAGTGATGTTTATATAATCGTGTCCAGATTTTTATCCTTACTAAGTAAAGAAAGGCCCAGAGGGTGAACAGAGGCTTTCGGTACCACAGCTGTTTTACAAAAAAAATAGGACTAAAGAGGAATCGAAAGAAGTAATTACTCATATTCAAGCCATATTCGGAATAAATATCTTAAAGTGACTAAAGATGTTCATTTAAATGTCCCCAAAATTCACTCAGTAGCAGGTTATTGACTTGCGTGTTACTCAGCGGTGATCCTGTGACACTGTGATTTATGAAGCACTTCAAGGAAAGTGGTGTGAAACAAAAACAGGAAGGGGAAGTGCCAGGGAAAATTGTGAAGGAGGATTTCCTCTAAATAACACTGGCATGCTGTTGTTTTTTCTGGATGGGGTGCTACAAACTCAATTAGAAGATTTATGTCTCAACTAAAGCAGTAAAGAGAAAGGGCTTCGAGCAGCAGCAGCAAGACTAGCATAGCTTTCCACTTGCAAGCTGCATGGTGTCTACATGTACTGTACCAAAAGTTTAGGAAACACTTAATATCTAACTCTATAGGGTCGAGCAACTCAGAGTGACAAAGCAAAGTCATTCACGTCTAATGAGGGTTGGCAATTTCTAAACACATGAGGGACAGCCACTTACGACTGTGCAAGACAGATTAGTAGTGTTTATTTTTATACAAATGATGAGAAGGGTATGATAAGAACAGCTATTTGCAAACAAAAGCAATTTAGTCATTTTTCAATTAAAAACTGTAATCAAAATGGAACAGGTTTCTGGTCTAATTGTGAGCAATGGATCTGTGGATGTTGGCTTTGTCATGTTTAATCAAACTGATTTGATTGATTTGATAAGATCAAGTTTACTGTAGCCAAATCTTCAATTTCACTGGCGAACATTTTGGCAATTCACAATTGGCATCTTATATCACTTACTGTCCAAAAGTTTGGTCCATTTTTATTCAGCAATGATGCATTAAACTGATCAACAATGACAGCTGTTGTTTTGAATTTTATTAGAATGACACTGAAGACCGTAGTGATGGCTGACGAAACTTCAGCTTCGTCATATACGAATAAACTCGATTTTTAAAAATGATTTCAACTGTTTTCCGTACATGACTGCCACAGACCATTTTGGTTTTGAAGAACTAGAAAACGAGAGAGAGAGAGAGATCCACTTGACTGAGGTCATGAATAAATAAAATAAATATGGCCCTAATTTCTGTGGGAGGTCCCACTCAGAGGGCAAACAAGGTAACAAGGTAACCGCATTATCAGTCCTATGTGATCCTCAATGAGAAATGCCTCTGGCCTGCAAGGATGCCCGCAGCCCATCCGGGAGACAGATGCCAAGCAATTAAACCGAAACTCATCCATCGAACAGACGCGGTCTGGAAGCGTTTTAATAACCTGGAAACTATTTAGAAAATGGTTGACATTCGGATGCTGACAGGAAAACAAAGGGCTGCATTGTAAAAGAGAGAGAGAGAGAGCGTGTGTTTTCTTCACTGATCAACTCAGCCGCAAAGCAGCCAAGGAGCAGAGCGACGAACCCAATAGCTGTCACTGCCGCTTTCATCTCGCTTCCAACCCAGACTTCAGGGGGGAACAGATGCCTGATGAAACCGTCACCCGTCTTGGTCCCTTCACGGTGAATGCCATGCTTGTGTTGTGACTGTAGTAGTAAAATCACTTCTCTGCTACTTCAAGCCAAATGTGTAATTTCTCTGGGAAGCCAGATTTGGTCAAAACCATTCGAGATTCCTATGTCGGGTGTGTCACTACATGGAAAAAAAAACGGAGAAAGCGAGAAAGGGATGAAAACACATATGCTCTCCTCAGCACAATACCAGGGCTAAAATTATGGACATGGAGTCCCAAGAGGACAGCTTTCTGTCCCATTACTCCCACTGGTTAAAGGAACAGTACACCAAAAAAAAAATAACATTCTGTCATCGTTTACTCACCCTCGTGTCATTCCAAACCTCTACGAATGACTTTCTTCAACTGAACACAAAAGATGATGGAAAAGCAACATGGACTTTTCATTGAATCCAAGAGTAATTCAATGCTAACAACTGTACATTACAGTCATATTTAACCAAAATATCCATAAAACATGTTGAACTGTGGACTCCTCCTATTTTAGGGTGACGCCGTCTTAAAAAGAAGCTGTAGCATTGCCTAACTTTTCTTCACTACCCCTAGAGGTCGTTTCCTCCGACTGCACTGGTTCGCGAGGATCCAAAACAAGTTCACCGTGCAGAAGTGTCTGTTTCCATGGCAGCAGCTGAGTGCACGTTTGCAGGAGCACGTACTGTATATGCGAGTGGACCTGCTCTCTGATATTTCCACACAACCCAGTGCACAATGACAAAGCTGGTGTTGTAGCACTTTCCAAGTAACAGAAGGAAAGCAACATTAGCCAGAAAGTTAGGTGGGATTGTTCTGCTATGGTTAAAGCCAAGTGATTCATTTCTTATGAAATTCTCAGTTTGAAAACAACTGGAGGTTGACCACCTTTCACATGCAAGAGATCTGGCAAATTGTAAGCGTTAAAACAGCAAAGTTTAATATGCTTAAAAGTATTTCCTGAGCATGTTTTAATCTTTAACTTAAAGGAGCACAGGCCCATCTTGAAAGCATCCCAGGAGGTCGGAAATATTTTCAGTGCATAAGCAGGTAGAGCTGGTAAGGTTTTATAGTTCATTAAAACGTTGTATCACAGGTTCGCAAAGGCAAAAAAAATAAATAAATCACTTTAATGGCATTCCATAGCAGTGCATTACCAGACCCCTCATAGAGACCTTTAAGGGTCTTTTCAAGCCCAGGACCCCACCTAGGGCAGAAAGAAATAAAATAATGCTCTGGTCATAACGATCGTAACTCAACTCTTTCTTTAACCTGATTCAGAGATTAAGAAGAGAAGAGACAGATAGTGAGAGAGAGAAAGAAGGGACCATGGGGAGGAGCATTTTCCTCCACATTCCTCAATCCAGTTTCCCAGGCTGTTGAGTTGACTGGAGAATTGAATCCAATTTTTTGATTGAGTCAATAAAGCCCATACAAATCTGAGTTACAGTAACTGCAACAAATGGTGAGCGCCGACAGAGTACCTGGTTTATTGCATGGTTTCCATGCTTCACAAAACTGTATATTAAAATAAATTCTGAAAAATATCATGTCATACAAGACTGGAGTACACAGAAATAAATGCAATTTAAAATATATTAAAACAGAAACGTGTTAACTGTAATTGTAATAATATTTCACAATTTACTGTATTTTTGTCTCAAATTCAAAACTATTACTATAGTGAAAACCCATATACTGAGGTTACAATGAACTCTCCAAGTGACATCTGATTACTTGACCAGAAGAAAACGCTAAACATATTTCTCAAACCCAATCGGCACAGGCCAAGGGTTGCATCCTCAAGCAACCACATGTCCAGCTGTTACAGTAAACCCTTTAGTCAAACAAAATGTTCTGACTGGGAAACCATCCTCTGCCGTTCCATAAAACATGTTTTCACTCTCTCCAACGTCCCAAGACACAGCAGATTCCCCAACATCTGTATGGAAACATAACTGCTCAGGTCTTCTATTTTTTCTTTTTGTGCTTCACAGAACAAAGAAAGGTTTGCAACAACATGAGCGTGCGTAAATGATAACATTTTTGGTTGAACTATGCCTTAAGACAGAGGCATATAAATCAGTTGGCCTGCTGTCACACTGGGCTGCTTTGCAAATTGCACAGTGGAAATCCTGATACACGTCCTCTGAAGTCTAACACCTGCTTTATGATTCATTGTCTTGTCGTTTCCTCTCACATCTATCTTTGTAGCCACTTTTTTTCTCCTCTCTGCTGCTTGAGGCCATTATAACCTGGATTATGGCACTACGACGGAGCCAGTGTACATGAATGACGGATTGATTTAATATGTCCCCTGCAGGCAGCAACCCATCCCCGCCATACAGTACTGAGATGCTAACAGGCCATATGGGAGAAAACAACACACTAGATTCCTTTCCGAGGGCCGAACCAAAAGTCCAGAGATGGCAATCTGTCACATATCCGATGTTAACAAGCAGAGGAAACAGCGGAGGGCGAAAGGTCAGCGAGGGGGCTTAATCTAATAATCAACTCACAACAATTGCTCATTTATGTGGGAACAGCCTGGCTGTCTATGGAGTCGCAAAACAGCCAGTCGACGTCTCCTAATCATGGTGATGTAAAAAAAGCTAATAAAACAAAGTGAGAATGTAGGGTAAATGTAGATGATATACAAACTTCACAATGCTGAGGGGTTCTCCAACAAAGCAGACTCTGTGTTCTGCACAAACTCTAGCAGTCCACATGGTCACAGCTCTGGGACTCACATTTGGGGCTGGGCTTTTGACGTTTTACGGGAATTTTTGTATAAACACTCACATTCGGCACGTAGCCGAAATGGCTGCCACTCTCGCTCAGCTCTGCTATTTAGGGAAGCGTCTGCTGTAAGGTAAAGCGCTCTGTGTGTGTTCAGAAAGGAGAAGAAAAAAAAAGACATAAACAGATTAATCTAGACCACACATGCTTTTTAAGAAAATCTGGCATCCTTGTTGTTCATGAGAAAGGCACGCTGAGGTGCTGTAGGCATGCCGAATTGGGAACGTTACGCAGAGTGCCCTTTCTCGACGGTTTCAAAACAAATAAAAATAGAAAGGTGGTCAACCTGGGATGTTATCGACAGCAGGCGGAGAGCTGGCGAAGGGAGACTCACGGTCAGATATAGCAACAGCACAAAGTTTGTTCCCGCTCCAAACAGTGTCAGACTGAATATGTAAAAAAAAAGGGGACAAAAAAGCAAATCCGTCAAAAGGTGCCTGTGAAACCTCAAGCAAATGAAGGGGAAAGGAATGTCCAACCAAGCTTGTTTACAAGTATGTACATGTTTGGCTTGGTTTGCATGCAAATCACATCATATGAGGGAAACGTCATTCGGTAGAAAAACAGTAAATATAACGTATAAAGCGGTATTACTTTACCATGTAAGGGAATTCTGAAACAACTGAAGTCAACATCACTAGCCATATTCAAATTTCGTAAAGATTTTAGGGGTTGTTACACCCAAAAATGACGAAAATTCTGTCATTAATTACCCACACTCATGTCATTAATCTTTGGAACACAAATTAAGATATGTTTTATTAAATGTGGCCCAGAAAAATATTAAGAAGAAAATAGTCCAATGCGACATCAGTGGTTCAACCATAATTTTATGAAGCTTTGAGAATATTATGTGCACAAGAAGAGAAGAAATTGTTCAATAAAGTCAAGTTTTTTTGCTGTCTATGCAGTGTCAGATAGCTCTCGGATTTCATCAAATACATCTTACTTTGTGTCCTGAAGAAGAACGAAGGTGTACAGGTTTAGAACGACATGAGGGTGACAGAATTTGTATTTTTGGTGAGCTATCCCTTTAATACTTTTATTGTGTAAGGGTGCATTAAATGTGACGATTCTGTTTTTTCCATGCTTTCTTATTATCAAAATATCCCGTTTTAGAATATAAATATCAAATCTTTTACAGCATTAATCAAAGCATCAAATGAGCTTCAGATCAGCTTTTTAATCACAGGAATAAATAGCATTTTAAAATATTAAAATACATATAAATTTATTTTGATCAAATAAATGCAGCCGCGGTTAGCATAAGATATACTAATTTCAACAGCATTTTTAAAAATACCTTTATCACAAGCATTTAAATGATATTTGCATGATAATACAATAAAAATGTATAACAGGACTTGAACTGGTTGAGAAAATTAAAGAGGGGCTGGATGGCATCAGCAGAAAACAAAGTCATTTTAGAGTGAATGTATTATTTTTGATGGCTTATTATGAAGACAAACTATTTTTGTTCAGTAATGCACACAATAGAATCGTCCACAGTAAGACTAACAGTAATTAGGGTAGATGTATGAAGTAAATAAGGTACATTAAAAGTAATCAGGAAAAGTACAACTGATTGGCTTTGTGAGCATTGTTCACTTGTTATTATCATCTAAGAGGGGATGCGAGTGCTCACATACAAACAAACACTCGTTCGACATGCAAATGCACACCAAACTACATCTTAGTAAATGATGATAGAGAAGGGAAGGTTTCAAAGGTCTGCAGTGTGTTTATCTGCCTGCGTAGTCGACCCTCAAACTTAAGTACCAACATAGATGAAAGGCAGCCTAATGCACCTCGGGCCCCCACGAGCCGCTAATGGTTGACAGAAAACACAGAGAGGAGGAGATTGGATGGGGAGTTGTTCGCAGGATGCTTTAACTGTATTATCTTGGTCTCTTTACATGGCTTATCTAGCCTGATTTCAAAATAGACTTGCCAGCTTGTACGCAGTCACCTCTACTCTCACATATACGAGCGCCCAGAAGGTTCTCAAGATTGCTTCATCAACTTTATTGGGCTCAAGATGGCTTGATCAATATTTACCGAGGCCCATACCGATACAATCCTGTGTGTTACTAAAAAAGAAGTGGGACTGATGTCAGAACGACATCATAAAAGTCAAGGCAACATTGTTTTCCAGCGGCTGATTTACGAGTAATCTGCTCGATAGAGCTCTTGAAGGAATCAGCACAGCTTCGGGTCAAACAGCCTTGAGAACTTGCTCAATTAATTACTGTATTTTTTGACTGATTCTATTGCTTCAAGGCAACTGTTTCTGTTCTTTGTAACTGCTCTAGTAAATGCAGGTAGAGTTTTTCTATCCTTGCCAGCAATGATCGGTTTCTGATCTTTAGATAAGGAGACTTAGGAGTCTTAGGAGACGCCTTTGCATTCAAAAACAGCTAGATGCATTAAAGCAGAACGAAACTAAATGCAGGTGTCAATCAAAGTGATAAACCTGACAGCCCCTAAAGCCATAAATAAAAACTAAGGGGAAAAAAATACTCATTTAAAAAATAGAGTAGATTTACTTAGAAACTTAAAAAATGTAAACATAAATGACAGTCCAAAAAAACTTGATTTTAGTTTTGATAGGCTTTTTTAAGATAAGAAAATAAGATAAAAACTGCATTCAACTTTCACTTTCAGATAAAGGATCCGCACTTGCTGTTTCTTCTTAATGACCTGTCATTTATTTTCATTTTGCAACAGAGCAATTCACAATCGTATGTTTTGGCAGCAAGCCTTCTTCAGTGAATCATACAATAACACTGCAATCCATAACAAAACAAAGTGAAGTCCTAGAATCTTAAACATTGCAATAACTGTGAGAGAAACCAGGAAAAAATAAAAGCAGTATTATTATTGTTAAGAAAAACTAAAAGAAACTAAAAAAAACTATACTCGTCTGGAAAAACTGAAGCTCAGATAAAATGCACCACCACAAAAAAAGAAAATAAATAAAAAAGGAACATTTTATAAACAACCTTTATTAAATGAAAACATCATTAAAAAAACAAAGTCTGGCACCTGAGAAATTGGATGCTGCTGTTTAATGACTAACATTCAACTACTAAATTTGAGGCCACAAAAAACAATGTTCTAAAAACAACAACAAAAACTGAACTAAAAATATATAAAATAAGTAGTAAGAAAAAGAACTCAGTAACTTTAATATAATGCTTTTATAGTGGGATGAAAAAATGTGTGGTGGTTTAATCTAGACATGTATTTCTTCTCCAAAACTGGCAGACATGACATGCTTTCATTCTAAGGCACATGAAATACTGCACGTCACAGATCACCTCTCAAACGAAACAAATCTCGGCCAATTTCAGACTGAGAAGTGGCAATCAATCCTTCCAACCCTTCACCATTCATCACTTCATAAATCACAGATGAGCATATTAATAAAAGAAAACCACGAAGGCTGCAGACGAAGGGGGAAATTCTGCCACAAAGCCCTCTTTCTTTCGCTTGTCCAAGCAGTGGATATAGCTGTGCTGTTGTGCACTTGCAAAATGTCTAAATTTATCTGACACAGTAAATGTCCGGGCAGACAGCTCAGAAAGAGTGTGTGTGTGCTGACACAGGAGCACAGCTGTGATTCTCCTGACCTTTATGTCGCGTGGTGGGGTTGTCCCGCGTTCGCCGCTCTCTCCCGTGGGAAACACAGACATCTAAGCCTAGACAGAGCACTGGCTGGCCATCAACACCCCACACACACACACTCTTAGCAAAGTTCAGGATATTTAAGGACACACGAGAACAAATTATCACCCATTAATGAAGCATCTAACATCTGGTATGCCTTCAGGATCTTTTAAAGAGATATGACGCTGAAGGTGACCAGTCCTGTCATCGACTAATAAGCCTGCTTTCTAAAATATGGACATAACCAGGTGAATCCACATCCAACAGACTAACGATGGATGGCACTGCTCAACCTTGGCAAACTAAAACGTCGCCACGTGCCAACTGGTGATTCCTACGAGAAGCAGAGGCCGGCCAAGGAAGTCCCCATCTGGCAGAAGGGAAGCGTGCCACTCACCCACTGCCACCTGTGCCGATTCAACAGGACACTGACAACGACAGACAGACTGAGGATGACATAAGAGCGAGAGAAAACGCACAGAGAGTGCAAATAGAATGACTTCAAAGCTCCAGTACAACATTCACTCATACAGTTATGAATTTAAATAAACCACTTTTAACATACGCCACCGTTCAAAAGAATAGGGTTGATATGATTTGTACAGTTTAGATCTACTGAATACTGACAAATATGTAAATATACAGTAAAAAGTGAAGATAGCACACTAGTCTAGGTGCTATCACTTATCTTAGCAGTAATAAGGCTCACAGTAAAAATAAACACCAATGTATGCCATAATAATATAAACTGGGTTAAAAGTAATAAATGAATAAAATCTATTAAGTTAAACATTATATTTCACTATTTATGGCTTGATCATTTCAATAAATCTCCCACTGAATCACTGCATAAAGTTATACAAACCTGTGTCAACATTACTTACTATTGTCCCACATTTTAATGCATTATTTGTGTATACATAAAAAAGTCCTGCATCGGGCGTATGTCTAAATATACATCAAATATGATCACACCATTTTTCATGTCACAGTGTTCACTAATTTCTAGAAATGTTATGCAAACAACACCGATCTCAACATTTAATACAACTATTCAACCATATGATGCATGAGTTTCGTTAACTTTGCATTGTTCGTTTCGATGCTACTTTATATTTTTGTGAGAGTAGGTATGAGCGTAGACGCATACTTTTCAAACTCCTGATTGGTCAAATGCCACGGTGTTGCCATCTGTGACGTAGACTGATTTCTGCTGATTGGCTGGAAGAAATCCATGCGCTTACACGAGCTCAAGGAAAGGCACGAGTATAATGAATGATCGATTAAGTTACCAAATAAGGTTTTTTGCCCGATAAAGGGTTAACACATTACATTACACTTACTATTATAATAACGCTTAATTATGCATAATTACATCCAAGTAACCGTAAGCCAAACCCTAACCATACATGTAGATAATTAATATTACTCAATACTTAAATGTATAATTACGCTGTAACTTTAAAATAGTCTCTTATCCAGAAATAGTCAAAATAATATATATATATAAAATAACCTTAAAATGCAGTTTATTTTTGTGAAGACAAAGCAGAATTTATAGTGTCACATGATCCTTCAGAAATCATTGCTGCTTTAAAATTATTTTTTATTATTAACATTGTTGGCAATCACCACTGACGCCATAGCAAAACATGGCCAGAAATTCGACACAGTCGCTCCCAGTTTTTTCCGAAAATATAAAAATGCTGCTATTTCTAGCCAGTTGATGTAAAAATGATGCATTGCATCTTTAAAGAAATACACACAAATAAATCAATGCGTCAGTGACTCAGGGAAGGGTTAAAAGGTATTGAGCTTATCAGAGATATTCCAATGAGATGAGTAACTCCATATGATTTCCTTTGTAATTTTATGGTTGCCTTTCATCTTCACAGCCCGTACATGCCTGTGGAGACACTGAACTCCCTCACACTTCCCGCACGTCCTTACACAATAATGAGATCGAGCATATTATTTGTGTTCGCGCACATACTATGAATCAAGCATGTGGCTTTTCTGTCGGGGTGGGGGGGGGGACTGAAACATGGCTTGACTTTAGCTTGACACACATTGGTACTGAAATAAGCACACTCAGGCGTGTGAACTTTTAGCTTTTAGGATGTGCCACAGAGTTATTCTTACCAATAAAAAACATTTTAAAGAAGCTTTTAGCCACTTCATTCATTCAGAAAGAATGAGGGCTTGTAAAAACCAAACCTTTGTGAGTTCCACAGAGTTTGAGAGATGAAATATGAGCTTTTCCTCCAACAGCCTACAGATCAGTTAGTTTACTTTACTGCCTTTTATTACATATTTTTTATTAAGAATAATACATTTAGAATGTCAAATATATATTTAAATTAAAATAGATTTTGTGAGCTAAATCATCCAATTAATTGAAAAGATCATCCTCAACCAAAATATTTTCCAGACATGGCTACTGCATTATTATGAAATATTATTACAACTTAAAATAATTATTTTCTATATTACTACATTTTCAAATGTGATGGTAAATACATTTTTGCTGTTCAAGAGTCATTTATTATTCTTAATAATATAATTTTATATAACAATTTTATCTATAATAATTATTGTAATTCTTTTTTCAAAGTTCTTTAATCAATAAAAACTTAATTTTAGTGTTTGATTTATTTACAGCACACAGTCAGTAAATTTATAGTCACCTAGATAGAGACCCCCCCCACAATAGTAGTCTTGCGCTAGTCTTTGGCATGTGAAATGTGAAGTGGTCTAACGTAACAGTCATTGAGCTGGAGGCAGTCTGGGACACTGGAACTAATGTGAAAGACAGGTGGCACCACACTTAAGAAAGGATACGTGAGTAACTTCACCCCTGGTCATGAACTCCTTCCTGTCAGCTGCTCTGCCCTCTCGATCCACTCGAGTCTCGAGAACCACCTCAGAGTCCTTCAAATCAGGAATCAAATCTCTATAACTCCTCTTTCTGACAACATAAGGTCACACCGCATCCATTAGAGATGCAATCCATCACTGAAGCAACTGACAGGACACTTGCGGCACAGAAAAAGCAGGTGCCATTGCACAGGAAGAGTGTGCTTTTGGGTGGCATTGGTTTTCAAGGGCCAAATCTGGTTAACCTGATTAATTACAAAGTTTAAAGACAAATAGTGTTTACAAAAAATAATACAAATAACGTATACATAATGTGCTGCATACGTGGGTGATAGGACCAAAATCGTATACCACAATATGAAAAATTTAGTTTCGATATGTATAACGATATATATAGTTATATGGTTATTTTTGCTTTAAATAACGTCTTCTATTATATCAACATTTTTGATACATAGAAATTTTAGAATTCTTGGCACCAGTGTCAATATCATAAAATATAACACCAGCGTAAACAACAACACAAAACAAGCTCACTGAAGTAAACAGTCAGCAATTAAATAAGAATAGGAAATTAATTACAATCAATGAGACAAAAAAAATTTAGAAAATTAAGAAATGCAAAAAAAGTTCACAAAAGTTCACTGTGTAAATTCAAAATAGATTTCATCTTATTAAAGTAACAAAAGCAATGGGAGATTTTGTTGTTTTATTGACATGAATGACAGACAGCAGGAATATTAGACTGCTGTCACTTTAAGAGCTGCCCAAATCCAATAAACATGTGTTTCTTTCTTAGTTGTTTGCTTTCCCTTAAGACCTAAATTACTGTGTTTACAAGCATACTTGCAAAGACCGGTATTTTGACACCTACAAGCGTAAGCATTTAACTGTTCAACACTTATAAAGCAGCAAACGTATCAATCAATACTCCTGTGCTCTGAGAAATGCTTAAAAACATGCACAAATATATGTTTTTCATGACCATAGCAACATCATGTCAACATGTAACCGTGATAAAGACGATAGTCCAAAATCTTGACAGATTTCTAGAAGTTAATCGTGTCTACTGGTATCATACAACCCAAGTCCTGCAAATTTGTTTTATTGTCAAAAAATTGTGAGATTTATTTATTCCATAATATCTCACTATTTTCTTCACACAGTGCCAAATAAAGCACGAGAGAAAACATCATATCTGGGGGGTCCTCGGCATCAAAAACACCCATTACTAATGAACTGTGCCGCTTTCAGCTGCCACAAAATAGTGTGTGTATTAAGACGGATGGTGCCACACTTTGCCAACTAGCAGCGAAGGACACCCACAGTGGCAGAGAGAGACTATTCGTCATTCCTGCCACGTAACCTGGACTGAGAAGAATCTGACATGTTGTGGACATGCCAGACCCCCTGAGCGCTCCAAAAGGAAAGCGTAGTATTGGTGCAGATTTTTATGAATGAGCGTCGAGAGCGGCGGATGAATCACAACTTCTGTTCAGATCTAGCCAGAAGGCAGCAGCCAGATCCACGCACATACACACAAAACGTATGCCTACATTCACTGCCTTCCTCATACAAAGCCACCAGACGAGACGCACAAACACGCAGGAAAGTGTGTAGGGTGAAGATATGTCTGCGTGGGTATGTGTCGGTGTAGATTTAGCAGTCAACAAATGAGTCTCTGAACACGACCTCAACTTACTAAAAAGAAATCCCACGGTTCTTTTCTCTGCGTTAAATTAAAATCACAACCCCTGGAGCTATTCAAGTATTTCTGCTGCATGTTTAATAGTCTATAAATTCGGAAGCACGACTATGTATATAAGGCAATAAATATGTGGAAACTCATTAATGTATAGTACTAGTTTTAATTCTCCACAGCTGCTTCAATCACACGGCAGCTGCCACAGAAACAAACGCCTTTGTTGTTTCATTCACACAACGGTATCCATGTGGTAACTAAAAATGTCCCTTAGAGTAGCACAATCACTCAAATAAATAACCAGACTGGGATTTGCATTATTGTACCTTAATAGGTCATTTGACTCCTTCATAAATAACTTTATGCAATGCAAGTTACTTTGAATAAAATATAAGCAAGCATAAATAAGCATTCTAATTAATCAATATCTAGGTCTAGTGTTCAGTTCAGTAACCAATCACAAACCTGATGAGAAGCTTTCAAAGATTAGTAATGGCTACTTGTGTATTCCAGCCTCCAGCCAATCCAGTAAAACTGAGCAGGAAAAGCAGTAGTGAATGTATTTATCTGTCTCCTGTGTCAAGTCCAACTCAGATCACTGCAAAAAATATCCATTTAGATCACAGAAGCGGATTTTTTTATGTCCAAAAGGAAAAACTATGGCATGCTTGCGACAAAGAAATGGACAGTACATCAATTATTTTTTTTCATTTGGTTACATATTAATAAGCAAACAAGTTTGCCTTCTCGGCAGATGGAAATTAAATCCTGTTTTCTAGATTTCTACACAAAGAGCTTCAGGAAAAACATTAGACATGTAAAACCTCCCACACATGTCTGGGCTAGGCCAGTGATTCCACACACAACCTACAGGGATGAGACACAGGACACAACATCCTCCTGGCAAAAACGGACACCACTGCTCAACACCCCTGTGTCTTCTTGTGCTTCTCCTTTATCATCCTAAAACGCATTGCTTGGACTACTGAAGTCTATTCCGATAACACGAACACATCCTGATCTTCGAATAGCATCACGTAACTGTTTCTATCATTACTGCAGGCAAGAGAGCACAGCAAACCGTTTAAAAGAGGATTTCAAAACTTCTAAACATCCAGGGACATCTGCAAAACTGCGAAAGTCTTTGCTTCAGAGCCAAACTACTCCACTTGGTAGTTGGTACATCAGCCTCATACTAAAGATTTCAAAAATGAACGACAGACACGGGGTCCAAAATGATCTTTTTGTCATTAAAACAGGGCAGTTTCCAATGGGAGAATAAAAATAGAAACATTGAAGATAAATCTATTATCATACATTTTGAAGTAAAGTGAAAATTGTGAGACTGATGTTTTTTTTAGTAAATGGTTTGTTTGTCTTTAAATTGAATGATTCATATTATATTAGTGAAGGTCAAACAGACACACATAGATAAGAAACTGAAAGACTGACGGATAGATAGATAAATTGATGATAACAGACAGATGATTACATAATAGACAAATACACAGATAGACACACAAAGAGATAAAAAGATAGACAAACAGAATGATAAACTGACCAATTAATGGACAGACCTATAGAAATACTGACAAGACACACAGGCTCACTTACAGAAGAGCTGAGCTGATCTAAATCAATTGGACCGACCAGGACTGAACATCACAAAAACAGCAGCACTCATGACTACACACTGAGCTCTGTTCTGAAGAGAGGGTAAGTGTATCTGTCATTAGACGACACTATCTGAGCTGATCTGTGCTTTACACAGGAAAGCTGCAATCTGTGCATTACGTGCCGCATCTGAGGAATGCGAACAATCACAGGTATGTGAGCCATAGAGGATTCACAAAGGTTTGATCAGACAAATCAGCTAGCCTTCGGGACAACAACAGGAGCTTGTGTTGTTGTTTGGAGTTTTACAGCAGCCCTGAAGCCCAGGGGGCTCAGACCCCGTTATCCAACAATCCTCTCCCCCTCCCCTCTCCCGTCTGGGGTATGCAAGCGTGTTTTTCAGGGGAGGGAAGACATGCTTGTCTGGATCAGAGTGACCTGAGGGGCCCATTCAGACCAGACCACAGAGTAGGTGCAGTCACGAAACCTGCACACACACACACACACACACACATATCATCAAGGCCACAAGCGAGCAAACAACTGGATGGGTCACTAGAGTAACAGGTAGGCAGGCAGGCAGGCAGGCAGGCGTTGGGGCCAGGAGTGTAAACAGTGAGACGAGCTATCTAACGGCTAGAGCTGTTAACAGCCCGTGATAAGAGCTCCGGAAGAGAGAGGAGGAAATAGTAGTAAAACTGTTGAGAGGGGCCATAAAGAAACAAAAACAAAAAAAAAACGACTGACAAAATAAGTGGGAAGGGAGGAGAGGTTGGCGGACAGGAGGGAGGAGATTAAGGAGGGCTGACGGTTCACTCCCCCTCACTGAGGAGTCTTGTTTTTGTGCTTGTACACTTGACATTTCTGTGACATTTCTCCTCAACACTATGCCTCACATGGACCTGGGAACGTCCGTTGGATGCCTCCTCCCTACAGTCCCCCCACTCCTTCTATTCCCGCCACCAACCGACCTGGCATTGCAAAAGTTTTCTGAAGACAAAGAACAGACGCACACTCACAGAGACACAGAGACTACAAACTCACAAACACACACACTTGCATTTGTGGTTTACAGGGACTCTCCGTAGGCGTAATGGTTTTTATTCTGTACAAACTATATGTGGTATTGTCCTACACTGACCCTACACCTAAACCTACCCCTTACAGGAAACTGTGTACCGTTTTTGAAGTTCATCAAACATTGTTTAGTATTTGTTTAGCTTTTTGTTTTACGGGGACACAGGAAGTGTCCTCATAAACCATGTTTACGTAGTAGTTCATATGTCATTATACACATTTGTGTTCTCGTAAACCACAAATTCAAGTACACACACACACACACACACGGACTATAAACATACACTACACATACCTACAGTCACCACCAGGGGCTCTGTTTAAACTTTACAACAGCATTTGTCAGTTTGGTGTCAGCATCACAAAAAAAATAAGTTTCTACAATTATTTAAATAAATAACAATTAAAGAAATAATAAATAAAAATAGAAGAACATTAAAGTTAATAAAAAATATTTTAAAAATGAGATGATGTATGGGAATAAATTAAGAATAAATCATTTACATCATTTACATTTGTATCCAGTTTTTAAAAAGATTGATTTGATATGAAGATTTGACCAATCAGCAGAAAGAGGTGTTTAAATCGAATATTAAAGATAATGCTGAATTCTTGTTTTAATTTTTTGGTGGATAAAATGAATTTAAAAAAAATGAAACGAGCCATATTTCTACTTTGAGTAATAAATAAAATGAAAAAAAAAAAAAAAATGAATTAAACATTCTTTGGTTACATACAATAATAAACAATAAATACAAATAAAAAAACAACAGACAGAATTGTTCACAACATTTGAAATAAACTGAGCATCTTTTCCCATCCACTTTGAATAAGTTTATTCCTGAATGAAATCAAAATCTATTTCCTTATAACAACAGCTAGATTACCCAAGCCATAAGCAGGTTAGCAAGCAGACATCCAGTCAGCGTGAAGACAAACGGAAAATGGTAACTGCATTACAAATGGAACGTCCATAGACTCCAGATACACGCATGCTTACACAGAGGTGACGGTAACAAGCGCATGCAAGAACAGGCAAGGAATGCTTTAATGGTCTTACATTTCAGAAAAAAAGCAAACAATAGTACTGCTGTGGACACCCTCATCTCATAACAAACACGCAGAGTCTCGCGCACATACGCAAGAGCTGATCGCTGATTGGTTGCTGACAGCAACTTTTGGTGCAGTAATTAGAGAGAGAGAGGACTGCTCCAAATTGACTACAAAACCACTGCGTGCCCTTGAAGAAACATCTGTGCACAAGAAAAACAAGGCAATTATGCTGAAGGGTGGAGAAGACTGTCCTCCACAGAGAGCCAGACGGGCTGCAACGAGTGACACAGAGAAGAACTGGAGATCTGTGTCCAGAAGTCCAAATTAATTCAGTGAATCACTTAGTTTGAATGGTTCAAAAAATGGTTCCATTCACAGAGCCACTCAAAGTTATTTGTGAATTGGTTTGAATGAATCATTAGAAAGTACTGGTTCAGAGAGAAATAAATTGCCTTCATCGCCCACAATTCATTCTTATTCTCCTCCACTGTAAAATCAGCGTTTTTTAAAACCTTCCAGTTCCAAGTCAACATGAATTTACAACCCTCTTTTCTTCTGTAATGTGAAGCATTTCGCTGTAATAGGATTTAAATTAGGAATAAATGTAAGGCTGGAATTGATTGTGAAAAGTGGTTTCTATATGTAAGATAGTTAAAAAATAAGATGGCATAAGTGAGGGCTCGTTGAGGCAAAATTTATGAATTCATTCATTACATTTATATAGCGCTTTTCTACATAAGCACTTAAAGTGCTTTACATTGTTAGAAGGGATCTCCTCATCCATCACCAGTGTGCAGCATCCACCTAAAGTTAAGGTTTCAGAATGGATCAAGTAATTACACTGCTAAAAAAGTTAACGAATATGAAGTTCATTCAAATGAATCATTCACTTTAAAACACAAAGAAAGCAAGTTTGACTTTGTGTTGACCTTTAGTATGTTTGAAACCAGCTTTGCGTCATCCTCAACACGACAAAACAACTCAGTAGAGGAAGTTTATACAATATGTCCCTGAAGTTCCCTCGTCTATCCTTGTCAAAGAGGTTCAATCTTTTTCACCATTCAACATCTGTGCCTCAAAAACAAGGCAAGCTGGCGAAAGTAGGAAAATGCCTGGGTTTCATAGACAAATGATTGATTCCTTTGAAGCTCCATGTGGAAACATTGACGGGAAGAGTACACAATCGGACAGGTGGCAGCCCACTGCTTGTTCCACTAAGTTCTTTGGGGAACACGGATCAATCAGTCGGACCATTAGTACATCCTTTCTGCTGTGACTACCAGTCGTCCTCTTTGTGCGGCTGTTTAAGCCTTGGATACAGGTGACTCACACCTCCCCACCTCTGCAAAAGCAAAAACACACGGCATTCAGGCACAAGATTACCATACTGAACAGGTGTGCAGGGGAGCAAGTGCTGACACGATGTGGGCGGGACTGTCGGGAAGAGACTGTTTCAGCAGCGCAAAGGAGAATCACTGGGGAAAAAAAGGACATTGCTGTGCTGTGGATCAAATATCCCAAGGAGGGTAACAACACGTCACCTCTGTGTCCTTCTTGTGATTGTCAGATTCAAAGTATTTCACCAGCAACAAACAAACAGTCCGGTTATATCGGAGCATGTTTGTGAGGAGGGCTGATTTCCTCTGTTTGTTTTCAGGCGGAGGGAAAGAGGAGGGAGGGCAGCTCTGCAAAGGCTTCTCTGAGCCTGGGACTTGCACGGTCTGCAGGTCTCTTGAAGGCCACGGGTGGGAGAGCGCTGTAGTGTTCTCATCCATTATGTTTTTCCCACCATTCTTGTGTGCTTGGGAAAGGAAGAGGGAGCAAACATTCATAACGGGGTAGTTCACTTTTCCAGGCACTCTCGGTCAGATGCAGGGAACACACTGGCATTCATATCTTCTGACCTCATGACAACAAAGATATAAGAAGTCATAGATATTTTGGCTCCAGCCAGGTGGTTTTCTCACATTCTGTTGACTATATCCACAAGAAAGACTTGTTTAGGGCATCAAAGTACTAATAATAAATAATACTGAACCAAACTGACATTCTCAAATTAACTCCAAATTATCAAAGAAAGTATGAATGTTGTGGTCAACCAACATTGGTTTTTAATAGCTAATGGTAATAGCAAATTAAATGCACACAAAAGTCCCTCTAAATTATTAAAATGAAAAAAAAAGAGGAACCACATCATTCATACATCCGAAATATAGTATTGATCATATCTCTACATTTACATTTATTCATTTAGCAGACGCTTTTATCCAAAGCGAAGTTTTACAGGTGGGGAAAACAGCTAGCAATTAGTCCTATAGAGGCAAAAACTACTTAGTAAGTGCTCATAATACCGTATAACAGGCAATGTTCAGATAAGTGCGGGCTAGAAAGGAAATAAAGAGATATTTAAGATATTTACATTTTTTTATTATGATATCAAGTAGTGTTGAAAGAGAGGGATTTTCAGCAGTCGTTTGAAAGTTGTAAGGGAGTTGACATTTCGGATAGGGATGGGAAGATCATTCCACCAGACAGGAACGGTGTAAGAGAATGTTCTGGAAAGAGATTTTGTGCCTCTTTGTGATGGTACAATGAGGCGTCGCTCACTGACAGATCTCAGAGTTCTGGAGGGAGTGTAGATTGGTAGCAGTGAGTGGAGGTAAGCTGGAGCCGAGACGGAGATTGTTCCATACGCAAGCATCAGCGTCATGAATTTGATGCGCGCTGCAATTGGGAGCCAGTGCAGGGAGTTGAAGAGAGGTGTGACATGAGCCCTTTTGGGCTCGTTGAAGACCAGTCGTGCCGTGCCGCTCTACACCTAAACCTAACCTTACCCATGAGTAATCCCTAAAATCAGAGGAAATGAAAGATGACTGACACTGATGTACAAGCACCAAACACTGATTGCAAGCCTAAACTTCACAAAAACTGTAAACTGTTGACCCAGTGACATGTTGCACTTTGTAAAATCATACACGCACACACATAAACCGAACAATATGGGTTTAGCCATGATCAAAACAATAAACAAACATGGTGGAACAAAAAGAAAACTTATTTTATCCAAAAATGACTGAAACATAGGGCTGGGCTATGTCACAGGATATATTCAAGCGCATCTCGTCAGTAAAGCCGGTTCCTTGATTAGCGGTAAATCTCAATCACCTGTTTTCAAATGGAGCAGCATTTCATACAAAGAGCCGTAGATCACTGACAAGCTACGCAATATCGAGTTCAGTATCGCAAATGAATCATCCGCAAAACTGAACGTGATATGGCGAAAAAAGAGATGATTTACTATCTACAGACAAAGCGGTCAGAAGAATTGCTCAAACTTGCCAAATAATCACCCTGTCTAATATATCAGTCTATAACTGCTGCACAATAAGCCATAGAAGGGCCTCAAACTTATGGCCGAATTATATCAATCCATCACTAGTATTAATACAAAAGTACAAAAATGCACAAATCAGCCAAATTCAACAGCAGTCAAAAAGAAATTGGTGAGATTTAAGAGTGCAGTTACCTATAATTTAAGGTTCAAAAAGCACATTTTTATGGATGGATTTAGCAACTCCTTACAGAATGTCACCTTGGGTCACAGAAATCCTTGTTTTGTCTTCAGCTACTGTCAATGCCTTTGATGAATTGGTGGACAGTCTAGTCATAACTCTCTCAACACAACATAGATTACACTAACCAAATATTTACCTGACAAGACCCTGCCAAAGAGACAGCCCTTCAGTTCCCAAGCAAAGCAAACACTATCCCTCCATCGGTTTAGCTAAACTTAGCTTTATCTTATGCAATCTAAGCCTCATTCAGTTTCACCATTCATGTCAGTATTCATTTAAATCCCATGTTAAGGAACAAATAATACAATAAATGCCAGCAGATGTGCATCCATCAGAAATAAAAGCCGAAATAAAGCAAACATTAGCGAAATCAAGTATGGATGGCGGGTTCTTACCTTTCTGGCAGTCGCTTGAGGTCCAGCAGCGGTAACTGTAGTTGTCATTGAAGCTGGTCCTAATGCATTGCGGACTATCCTCCATGATACCCGGACAAACATCACCGCATTCTTTGGACTGCTTGTTCCCAGCGATGTAGTTGTTAAACTCTGCATCCATAATGAGTGACCAGTCCACAGAGTCCAAGTAGCACAGCTCCGGGTTCTTTTCGATTCTGATTGCGCCTCTGGTGATGTTCCTCAGGTTATAGAGGCCGATATCTTTCAGGCTGGTCATTTCGAAGATGACTAGGGCGTAGTTGTAGAACAGGTTGCGTCCTCGGATGACATTGAGGTTGGGGAAGAGCACGCTGAGGCTATCCAGACCGGAGACTCGAAACAGGAGAAGGTAGTCGGTGACCATGGTCAACTTGGGGAAGGACAGCGTGCGAAAGTGCTCCTGGTTGAGGTTGTTGTTCTTGTCTCCAATGAGGAGGATCTGAAGGTAGCCTTCCACCACCGTGCAGTTATCCAGCTTCTTGAACTCACTGATGTCATTGCGGATATCAATGTGTGGACCACAGACTGGAAAGGAAAAGAGAGAAAAGTACAGTTAGACTAATACGATCAAAACAGAACTTTTTAAGGGTTCTTTAATAATATTTATCACATTTTAGAAATTAATAGCAGAGCATAATCAAGTCATCTTTTCAACCAAGCACACCTCTAGGGTCAAGCTCATTTTAATATGGTTAGACACCTGCAAAAAACTGATTGACCTGAAGTAAGTCAAATATATCAACTGTCATTTGTAATGGGCAAGGGACAGGGGAAATATAATCTTAGAGGATGTTCTTAATTTCCAACTGCTTAGAAAAGGATCTGCTGAGTTAAACCTCGGACACTGTAGCAGAATTAATGTTGATCATGCTTGGTAATTTTTCAGTTCAAAAGTCAACACATATAATCCAAATGTACTATTTTTACTTTCTTTTCAGTAACTGTAAAGTATCAAAACAAAATAACTTGCTCGTCCTGTTTGAAGAGCATGAAGCAATGGTCCTTTTCTTAGAAGGCCTATTGGATATTATCAGCCAATGGCCAAATAGCTATTTAAGTTGTTTGTTGTTGTAAGCTATTATTCGATTTAGCTAAATTCTGTCAAATTGTTTTCATGCATTTTTTTCATATACATACAGGCCATGTTTTTTAATACTTTTATGTTTTATCTGTCATTTACACAAAATCAAAACTAACAGCTAGGAAAAACTACAGATATATTGGATTTAAAGTTGTGATTAAACAGATTAAAAGATAAAAATGTAGGACAGGAACTTGTCTTATCAGGATTTTGTGATGTGGGCGATGCATCTAAAACATTAACCCAATCGCTTGAAGAGGAATGGGGTTGAGGCAAACACAAAAAAAAAAAAAAAACTGAACAAAAAAATATACAAATGCACCATTAAAATAAGACTAACACCATGCATTTACAAAAAAGATAGGGTCGCTTTCTTTTCATGACAGCTTTAGCCAACCAATATGATCCACATTTGCATGAGTAATATTATTGAAAAGCGATAAAAACATATATTAAGCAAATTCCCAAAAAAGATAACCCAGTTACAGTAAACAGTAGCATGAAACGAATACATGGGTCGCTAACTTCAAGAAGGTTTGCATTCTCACAACAGCGAGAAGAGGAATTCACACCACAATAACACAACAAATTGCACAGTGACCCCCACCGCCCCAGGTAAGGGCTGTGTCCTGGAAGGGGAAAGAGATCAGCAGAAGAATAGTCTTGACATATGAGCTCCTTTGGCTAAACCTTTTATGTTCTTAGAGAGGCTTAGGTCACCTCTGATAGAGACAATATCGCAGGGCCTCTATGAGACAAATGGAAAAGCTTCTCCCTGCTATGTGAAAAAAACAACAAGACCACGGCTGCCCCAACACAGAAACAACCTTATCAATCTCTCTTTACAACCACGCTCTAAAACAGCCCTCTGCGAGGCACAGAAGACAGTGAACTTTTGAGTAATAGGGGAAGGTCAGAATTTCAACAATCTCAGATTGCCTACTGTGCATTATTCTGACAGGAGTGGAAACCGCTTTTCCTGACACGACTTTCCTGCGAAAATGACACGCTTCATGAATTTAATTCTCATTTGAGGTTACTCCATAACCAGTGTGCCAAAAATAGCGAGCTCGTTGTTTAAAAAGGTCTTTATTTGCTCCTGACACTGTATTAAGCTCGTCCAAAATTAGAACGGAAATCATTGCACCACGAGAAAATAGTATTTGCTTTCCCGTATCATCGCAAATGCCCCCGGGCTGCACTTGGGAGTCATGGAGCTGCATGTCTCCTTTGTTTCATTGCGGCATTTTTTTTTTCTCCTTCACAATCCCGGGAGAGGGAGGAGAGCCGAAGTGACTCACACACAAAGACTAATTTGTTTGTTGGTAAAGAGAAACTTTAGTCCTCAGTTCCGGTTGGATCCATTAATAAATTCAGACGGTCTGGCAAGACACAAAGAGGAGGGAGACACGGAGTAGGAAAGAGACAGCGATACAGTGTCAGTGAAACAAAAGTAGATGAAGCTTTGGTATAAAAACAGGTTAAAATAGGTTGCACCAAAAACACTCCTTTTGCCTCACAAGCCAAATTAGAAATATGTGCAACGTGTTTAAATGAGTCTCACATCTCCTACAACTACCACACAAGAAGTTCAAAGCCAACTGATACAAGAGTGCCCACAGGTGACCTCCACACTGAATCCTCCAGGATGAACCGAGGCCAAAGAGCTCAACCAGTTCCTATTCCCCTCACAAAGATCCGGCTCTTCCGTAAACACAGGCAGCCAGAGAAGCATCTGAACCCTTCTCCACCCTGTCAGGTTGGTGCTGCTTTCAGAAGGTCAGATTAAACAATCCAGTGCAACCGGGCTGGACAGTTTCCATAGCAAGACTACATATTTGCAAAGATTACCCTGCAGAAATATTGCTTGAAAAGTTGCATAAACTCATTTGTGAAGTTCGTACTTCTGCTTTGCAGAGGAAATAAAATAATTGGACATTATTAGAAGATAATAATAATTTCTAGTATAAACACACAATAAAAAATGTTAATGGATGGTAAATAAAATAAATAAATCAAATGGCTATGCAATCATTAATCAGTAAAAAAAACAACTACTGCTATGAAGCAATGAAGCTTCCATGTTCATACAGGTCTACATTTTGGTATTGTGCAGAATACTTACAATACTTACTTACACAGTAAGTTTAAAAAAATATATAAAATACAATGCAGCACAACCATTGCCAAAAGGAACATTTTAATTATATGTGCTTATTTTAAGTTTAATAAAGTTAAGACGCAGTCTCCATTTATTTTTAAAGAAATTAATACTTTTTTCATCAGGGATGCCTCATTGACATTTTTTTTTATCAATTTAAAAGACATTAATAATGTTAAAATATATTAAAACAGAAAACAGGTAGTCTAAAATGCTAGAATTTGTGGGGAAAAAATACACAAGGATGATTTGCTTTTTAAAACAACAACAAAAAAAAAACTATTTTGAATTGTAAAAATATTTAATATTAAAGTTTTTACTGTATTTTTGATCAATTAAATGCAGCCTTGGTGAGACTTCTAAAACATTAGAATAAAATCTGATGATGATGCTGATTATTATTATTAGTTACAAAATGATAAAAGTAGTAATTATTATTATTAAATATTGTTTTTGTTTAAAAAAACAATGCACAATCAGTCTCTGCTCAAACAATAAGTCAGTCTCTGCTGTCCAATAGGAAATTATTCCTTACCACTCAAACAAACCATAGCAAATTGAGTTGAATGTGTGTAGTCAAAAACACAAGTGAACCCCACTTATTGGCCACAAGATATATGAATGAGAACATATGTGGCTTATTCTGTTCAAATCATAACCTCCAGGGTGCGGATAAAATGACAATTACAGTCATTATGACCCACTTGCATCACACCGGCCAAAACTAATATTGTGTCAGTCATCTGAAATGCAATCTCAGAAGCGCTACACTGGGAATTATGTAAATTTGTGTTTGAAACGGTCAGAAAAGCTTATTTCGCTGTTTCAGAGAAAGAAACAAATTACAAAGGAAAGCTCCAACACCTCAGCAGTGAGTAGCAGTGTTAAGGTACTCAAATCATTTCCCAAAGAGGATTGTGCTCAGCTCTGCGCTCAGCTATAATCATCAGAAATCAGTCTGGTCCCAAGAAGTTATGGGCTCAGCTTTCGTTCATGTCACCTGCACTAGCTGTCTTCCCAAGATGCAAAATTCAACTGTGAAACAAAAATACCTGCTTCACCATGAGCAAACAGTAACCCAGGAGAGTCCTCTATTCACTGTGGTTTTAACACCATGGTACAAACAGACTGGCCTGTAATCCAACTCCTGCTGTTTACATTTGATAACCTTTTGCTGGCCATTAACAGGAATCCCTGCACCACTGAAAGAGATGAGGGATCCGTCTCTTAAGATCCAGTCTTCACCAAACATTTGTCTATCCATCAGAGTGAACTGAGCTATTTATTTGAAACCAAAAGACCCACAACGACAGTGCATCTTAATTGCAGCTGTTAAAGCGACTTAAAGAAAAAAACGACCCTTGTCTTCAAGAGATTATCAGAGGTTACTGAAACCACTAGTAATCATTCTCGGAAAACAACACAGTTTTAGCAGTTTTCCTGCACTTCAACTGTTATCTGGTGGAGCGTTGTTGGGCAACATTAAATTCTTCCTGCTTTTGATGCCCAGTTGCTCACAACTTAAGGAGCCAAATCCACTTGAAAGCAAGCATCACAATGCAGAGCATCTGATGTGAGAGCTCTTAAGGATGCAAGCCAGTGTCTGATTGGAAGAATATGCCAATAATATGAAAATGTACACCGCAGTTAAAAAGTCTGTGGTCAGTATTGTAGGGCTGGAAAATAATTCAATATCAATATATATCGCAATATAATTTTTTTTCAATACCGGTGATATGATTTTTAAACACATTTTTGATATACATTTGAACATGACGTGACAGATCCATAACCCTATCAAATGCAGTCAGAGCCGGAAAGAGAATTGATATGGTCCAGTCCAGTCCATATCCAGTCTTTGGGTTTGAGTAGCTCATTCATCATGTGACAGCCCCATAAGCCAAAAAAACGAACGACTATTATAGACTTTAGTTATAGAATTTAGTTTGCAGACATCCATTGTGTGTGTCCTCTGCAGTTTTTTTTCTGAGGCTTTTTAATATTGTCCATATCGATATCGGAATTATATTGTATCGACCAAAATTAAGAAATATATTGTGTCATATCGTCCAGCCCTACAGTATTGTAATGCTTTTGAAAGAAGACTACATTTCACATAGTGATGCAGCCAACTTTAGTGCCACATGATCCTTCAAAAACCATTCTAATGCTGATTTGGTGCTCAAGAAACATTTCTTATTATCAATGTTGAAAATGGCTTTGTTACCTTTGTTTTTTGCAAACCATATATATATATATATATATATTTTTTTTTTTTTTACCTTTTTTAACCCTTTTTAACCAAAGGATAGGAAGTCCAAAAGAACAGCATATATTTGATACCAAAATATTTGTGTAAAAATAATAAATGTCTTTTATTGTATTCATTTATTTTTAAATATTAAACTATAGCCTTTTAAACCCATATTTTTTATTTAATTTTTCTATATTGGTTTATTTTACATTTTTAATTGTGATACTTACTCCCACCATTTTTACATTAAAATGATTTAATTTTTAAACGTTTAATTTTATAAAACCTAATAATTTAATAACACTATTAAACGTAATCTTTAGCGAATCTCTATTTCCATACTGAACATTTATAAATAATTGCCATTTTAGTAGCTTAGTTGCCATTCATTTTGGTTATTTAACAGATACCATAGTCAACCATAACATAAAAATAACTATTGGTATAGCTTATATTAGTCTGATTTGTGTCTGTTGCATCCTTCATGTTTACTTTTCCTCTGAATTAGACAGCTTAAGTTCTTGGAATTTTTGAAAGCTACTAACAGCCCCGTGTAGGTGTATTTCTGCACTTTTACTTGACTCCTATCTTTCGTAAACTTCTGCCTCAGCAACATACCATGTTGTTCCATCTTTCAGGCCAAGTTTTGCTAGCTGAGCATACGAAGGGGGGCCAGAGGTGTTGTATTACTAGTTGGGCTCTGACATATGAGCTTGTGCTTTTGAAGTGAGGGCCATTGAAGGGAAGTGTAGCACCAGACCAGTGGTCAGATGACTTCCAGCCAGTGGGGCATTAAACAGCAGTTGAGGTGGGAGGTGTGAGCACTGCAGAGCACAAACCGGGATCTTGGTCATGCTCCCCTGTGCCCCCTTACTGCAGGAATGACTAAATACCCCTATCGCAGAGGTCTAATGCAAAGCATTCCTTGAAATTGGGCCAAAAAAGAGGAATTAACTCGAAATGTCAGCGTTTTGTTGATTTCCGCAAGAAGGTGCAGGAAATGCACAGCCTATAAGTGCATGTTGAAAGACATCTGGCTGGTGGCGTTTCAACCTTGGACGGAATCCAAACAGCCTTTTTGCAGCCTTGAATGGCACTATAGGAAGGTGACGTTATTGAATGCATGCTACAGTCACTTCCAGAAAGTCATTTTGTGATCATTTGATCTTGGATGTCATGTCCGCGTGAATCCTTCATGTTACCAGGGATTTAAAATACAAATTTGATTGGTTGAAATATATATTTTATTGAAGATAAGTGTAAATTTGATGTAAAAGCTGTATTACTTTATCAAGACCTTTAAACATCAATTTTGAACATATTCTATTTTATCAAAGTAATGTTCCCACTGAAAATACCTACAATACCATTCACAATTTCAACTATTTTTATAAATAGTACTTTTAATCAGCAAAGATGCATTTAATTGATTTATAATGATAATGATTCCTATTGAAATACACTACCATTTATCAATTTTAGGATGTTTTACTTATAAGCAAAAAGTACATTTAAAAATGCATTAAAAAATACATTTAATTAGCGTTTACTTGACAAAGACATTTATTTTCCAAATAAATGCGTTTCTTTTGGAATTTAGTTTCAAAGAATCCTGAAAAACAACTCTTTTGTGGTTACCACAAAAACAGTAAGCAGCACAACTGCTTTTAACATTCAGAAAAATATGAAATAATAGTTTTATTTTAATGTTACTTTTTAATTCCCTGTTTAAAGCCCTAATAAAAGTGATTTGCTTCCTATCTGGTTGGAGTTAAACTTGTGAATCAGAACACAAATGAAGATCATTTAATGAAGGTTCAATGGTTTTTGCCCATACAATAAAATTAAGTTGTGTCAAAAACATAAAACCCGGGACATATTGATTATCGTGGTAATGACAAAAATACAAACAGCCTTTTTAAAAATATATATATTTGTTCTAAATATATTTATTTCATAGTTCAAATCTATTAAACATATTTACTGACAGATGATCTGAAACCTACTGATATATTTAAGCTTATTTGGAGTATTGTGCACAATGCATATTTCTTATTATTAAGCCTAAAATGCATGTTGATGTCACTTTTAATGAGGATTGTGTAATATTCCCCTTTGAATGCCAAATATTTTAAATGTACCTAAAGCATACTTGCAATTGTTTCACTTTACCACAGTCAAATATACAAAGTGTGTCTTTAATTGGACGTCAGCACTACTTCCGCAAAATTAAAGTGCATTAAATACAAATTAGTTGTTCCAATTTAAGTATACCAGTTTAGTATACTCAAATATGAAAATGTATTTGTAGTATACTGAGCATGAAATCAATGTATTTCAAATACATTTAAGTATATTTATTTTTCACAAGGGTTTGGTTACCAAAATTCTCCAAAATATCTTCTTTTGTGTTCACTTTAACAATGCCAGGTTTTCCTTTTCATGGGAACTATCCCTTTAAATAACAAAAAATCCACACTGTGAGAAGCTGTCAGAGTAAGAGTGTAAGCACTTCCTATGTTTGATGGTCTACGGGTGGTCACGGCACGCAAGCCGATTTTAAATTAACATTTAATTAAGCATATACCTCATCTGGCAGCTCACTGAACCTTTAAGATCGCTCGACTCCAGCAGTGAACATGCAGGCACGAACTAGCACAGTGACACAGATTCGGGGCAGCGGGAGTGACTCAGAGCTCTGCGCGACACCGGATGAACAGGCACGAACGCTCCCACACTGAGGATGAAGCACAACTCAGCAGAGCCAGAACATGGGACGGGGAGACGTAAAGAAATATAAAGCGCTGGTCACTACAGTGTGCGTCTGAGTCATAGGAAGAGACTCGGTTAGCCTGAGGGGCGCTCACACACTAGAAAAAGCATTTGATGAGTAGGATGCTCTGTGGAAAAAAAGCGGATAAGTTTGAAGTTCATTCCTGAAACTTACGCAAACCATCCCCGTTAAATTCAACAGATTCGGAGCATCTGACGCAGCGAAAACTCAAGCATGTAGGCGCCCTTAGTCATGCAAAGAATGAGCAACACCAGAACACCGAATACCACAGACTGATGTGGGCAAAGGTGGGCTCTCAAATAAACAGCGAAAGATTTAAAGTTCACCCACTGTTTGCTCCTTTCAGAATGTTTCACCTCTGTGACAGCCATCTCTCTCCTGCTTTTCACAGGCATTGGATACAGTCATATCTGCACATCAACCCCTGCGTTTAACAACACGTGGAGGGCTGAGAAGATACGAGGCTGAATGTGGGAGTGGGTGTTACAGAATAATGCATTTTTAATCTCGACTTTCAGCCACATCTCGGGAGCACGAGGTGCCGTTTTAGCCCTCGCTGGGACTTTTGAAGTCAGAGTTTTTTAAAGTCTGAGTGTGTGTCAGCAGCAAATGCTGTGACTCGCGCTCCGCCGCCAGGCTGTCCGGAGGCTGTCCGTGTGAACGGCTAGAGCCCAATAAAACAGTTCACAAACTCGCTACTCTTCAAATCAACAAAACCAAGTCTGTTTCCCTCGCCGTGCATTTTTACATGTTCTATTTTCAAACCTCATGTTTCTCCTCTCGCTCGCCCTCTCTTTCTCAATGAACCATGGAGGCTTGTTTGCTGTATATTTGGAAGAAGTGGCATGGAAAGTTTACTGTGGTAAAACTTGAAAGGAGGCTAAATTACATTTTATTAGCCTAACCAGATTTCTAAACTGAACAGGATGAGAAAAAGACCAAATAGGACTTCCCAATTTAGGATGGAATATTTTATAACCTTTTTACTCAGTATAAGTCTGCAATAAGCCTGAAGATAGATAGATAGATAGATAGATAGATAGATAGATAGATAGATAGATAGATAGATAGATAGATAGATAGAT
>JAUMHP010000073.1:10942576-10961856 GCA_032361065.1 Enteromius trimaculatus | reverse complement strand
TATATTGAAATGTTAATTTAAAGTGTTTTAAATTAAGTTTTTTGTAAAGTTTTACAAAATCAAGTCATAGGTTTACATAATACTAAAATGCAATATTTAAACATTACATGCATTTTAATTAATTTAATTACACATTTTTAAGGCTTATTTGCCAAGGTTTTTATATTAAATGTAATATTTAATGTTTCACTGTTTTTGTGTAAACGCATTTGCTTATTTATGCCATATAATATTTACATTCTGTTTTTTTTTCTCTCTCTCATGTCCTGGTAGGTGTTTGTTTACCTACGCATGTTTGCTTCAGACAGTGGCTTTGAGATTCTTCCTTGCAATCGCTACTCCTCTGAGCAAAACGGAGCCAAAATTGTAGCAACAAAAGATTGGTGAGTTAACATTTTTATGTAATCAAATCATCAACTTCATTTGCTTCTGGTTTCATCATATATTTGTTTACTGTGCACATTACAGGAAGAGGAATGATAAAATTGAACATCTTGTGGGTTGCATTGCTGAGCTGTCTCCCAGTGAAGAGAGGATGCTGCTTCGACACGGAGAGAATGATTTCAGTGTCATGTACTCTACACGCAAAAACTGCGCGCAACTCTGGCTTGGACCTGCGGCTTTTATTAACCACGGTATTTTTCTTTGAGATTTTACACAGTCACACCTGATCAGTAAATGATGTCATCATACTGAGGTGTGTTTCTGTAGTAAATTTAAGGTGTTTGTTGTGTTTACAGATTGCCGGCCAAATTGCAAGGTAAGTGCGTATGAAACTGGACTCTGCTTTTTATAAAATGAAGACTAATATTAACAGAGAAACAGGAAATGACATTTTGCTGATGTGTAATGTTTGTTGCAGTTTGTGTCAACAGGCCGAGACACAGCTTGTGTGAAGGTTTTGCGGGACATTGAACCGGGGGAAGAGATCTCCTGTTACTATGGAGATGGATTCTTTGGAGAAAACAATGAATTCTGTGAATGCTATACTTGTGAAAGGTATCATGTGCTGCATGAATGTAGTTTGTCATGCTTCCTTCGATTCAGCAGTTAGGAATGAATGATTATAACAACATTTTGTATTGGAAGGTCACTGTCAACTGTTTTATTAAAAACTGATCAAGTAGTAGTTTAAACATTTGTTCCAAATATAAATTATATTTCAATGTTTATTTAGTAACAACAAATGTATATAATTAATGTAATTGTACATTTTTATTACTATTTATGCATATTCTCTACTATTTAGGTTTTACATATTACCTTTTTGTTGAATTATGTTAAAAAATAAATCATTAAAGATGATTTAATACTCTGTTATAAATTAATATTAACACTTAGTATTCATATTTATTTGCATTTAGTATACATTTTTAAATGTAATATTTAATAATTCATTGTATTTTATTACTAAAATTAAACTATGTTGTTTTTACGAATTTGTTCCAAATTTATTTATTAAATGTAATGTTTAATTTTGTTTGTGTATCAGACGTGGAACTGGAGCTTTCAAGTCGAAAGCAGGGTTGCCTGTGGAGACTCCAGTGATCAATAGCAAGTACGGCCTCAGAGAGACAGACAAGCGTCTGAACAGATTGAAGAAGTTGGGGGAAAGTTGCAGGAACTCTGACAGCCAGTCTGTCAGCTCCAATGCAGAGGCAGACTCTCAGGAACCAACCACTGTACAAACATGTGAGACCTGTAATTCCAGACATTTAATACTAATAATGCTTTCACAGCTCAAGCTCATCATTTCTCTTCTCGTCCTTTCCTTTTTTTCCCCCCAGCTTTACGTAAGAGGACTTCACAGTCCTGTGTCAAAAAGCACGGAGAAGCTAAAGCTATAACAAGGCAAACTCTGTCAAGCACTCCTTCTTCTACCTCATCCTCTAAACAAAGTCAAACGAATATTTCAAGTTTACCAAAGAGACTTAAGTCAAAGCCCACACAGCCTTTGCCTAAAGGAAGACGACGGTGTCGAGGCGTATGGACGAAATCTTCTAGCCGAGTGAGTGCTAGTGGGAATCTCAAGGAGCCCTCCAGACGAGACACAGACAGACGCGGCTCCGGAGGCAAAGGCAGTGTAGCGCACCCATCAGAAAACAATCAGAGCTCTTCGAAGGGTGCTTCCCCGTGCAAGGACAGCATACTTTGCCCTTACAGAACTCGTAGGTCCACGAGGACCTCTCTCGGTGCTCAGGGGGCTGACGGCACGCAGGCATCTAGCCAGCCGTCTAGCCCGGGTGTAGTCCTCAAGACAGAGCCCGGAGAACTCATCCCCGTGACACCAGGGCACCAAATGAACACCCCTAGTTTGGAGACCAGCTGTCCTAAGAAAGGGACATGTCCCAGACGCCGGAGAACGATAAAACAGGAAGAGTCTTGCTCCTATGGTGACTCCTTTCTCCAGGAGGGCGTGCCTGACCTGCGACACGCAGTTCGGGCCGCAGATGTAGCAGACTGTGGGAAGGTGGTACTCGGCCTGCCGGACCGCCACCAGCACTACAACGGCTCGGCTAAAAGCAGCAAGGCCCTGCGCCGAGGAAAGGGCAAGAAGAAGCGGCAGATCACGCGCTACGATGCTCAGCTGATTCTGCAGAACAACTCAGGCATCCCCAAGATAACACTACGCCGGCGTCGAGACAGCAGCAGCAGTAAGAACGAGGGCAGAGAGGCCAACTCCTCCAGCTCCTCCAAAATCAGCATCAAGTTCAGCAAAGAGCACGAGAAGGACCGGAGCAGCTCGTACGTGGCCAAGCTGAACAACGGCTTCAGCCATGGCCCCCACAGCAGCTCCACCAAACTCAAGATCCAGCTGAAGCGGGAGGAAGACAGCGCGGGCTTGCATCGCACTTATCCAGAGGACGTCACCTTAGGCATTGTGAAGCGAGAAGCGGGGGATGCTCTGGATCACACGGCGGCCGCTCAGGTAGGTCAGAGCATGGAAGTGGAATCGCTGTCCTCGGAGGACGAAGAAGAGGACTACTTTGATAACGAGGATGATTTCATCCCGCTCCCACCAGCAAAACGCCTGCGTCTCATCGTGGGTAAAGATTCCATAGACATTGACATTTCCTCCAGACGGCGAGAAGATCAGTCCCTCAGACTCAACGCATAAGCTGTGTAAATATCCATCGTTTCAATCATGTTCATTTTGAACATATGTAATTTAAATAGAAAATGCAAATGTACAATTAAATCATGGTAAAATATCTTTCTTTACTTTTTAGTGATGGCACTTCTTTATTGTTTCCTCACTATGACTATAAATATTGTAGAAAGTGTACAGGTTATGTCTGAATTCTATCCAAGTCTGATAACGTGCCGATGTTTGTTAGCATTCTGTCGAGCTTAGCTGTTTTATTCCATAAACCTCTCTGCTTTGTTTGCAAGACGTTAATCCACTTGGGAAACACATGCATGGTTTCACCTCAAAAGGTTGACACTTCATATTTCGACAACAGTGTTCCCATGCACAAGAATCACATGCGTCTCTCTCCTCTGCTTGATCTGGCTAAAGGGAATCATTGAGCAAACAATGTGCAGAAGAGCTCAAATTTATACAGTTCTCTCCACATCTTTTGTATCAAAATACTTTTTTATCACGCGTCAGATTTTTTGGCCGCAGAAGGCCGTGGTGCTCATTGTGGTGGCCTGGTGCTGGTCCAGTGAGATATTGGACGATTGAATATTCTGTGAACGTCAGACCCTTTTTGTGTGACCTTGGAAGTCCATAGAGAAGCGTGCCTACGGATAAAAGTCCTCAAGATATAAGTTGTACTGAAACATCATCAATCAAGAATCTGTTTTCCTGAATCATGGTCATTGTGGTATTCAGTACATCTAATTGACTTTGTGGCTTTGTGTGCATTTTGTGCTCTGCCTAAAAATGATAAAAATGGAGAAAAAAAAAAATTGCTAAGATATTCAAAGCTGTTGTTTGTGTTTCCATTGTTGATCCTATAAGTAGGCAGCTGCCATATTAGGCTATTTTTATTTGTACCCTTTTCTATCTTTTCTTTCATTATATACTTTACATTCTGTAGTGTCAAAGGTCTGCCATCTGTGGGCTTTTAAGAAGTTATCAGCTTCTTATCCTAATGATCACAAAACTCTGATGATCTCAAGCTTACCAACTGACTCTTAAAAGCATCATGACAGTAACAATGTAGGATGTATACATAATCTGGGGGCATACTGTTCACTCTGTATATTCTGGGACTTGTTTTTATTTAACTGTTTTAAGTACTTGAAAACTATAAAACTCATTTTCAAGATACTTGCTTGTCTGATGTCATTATTAGATGTATGTGTAGTGTATCTGCAGTTGCAGGATACCAATACAGTTGTTTTAATTTTCTAGGTTTTCTGCACTTGATTTGAATATGGTGACATCTGGAGTCAAGAGGACCACAATAATGATATCTACCTTATTTTTAGAGTCGGTACTACCTTTTCAAACATTTATTACGCACTCTTTATAATTATAATAAAAAATAAGCATGCAAAGGGTGGGAACACTTTGTTTTCACAAATCTTGGGCAGGTGCTGTATATTTAGCAGCTTTTCAGGTTTGCTGGTGTTCATATTAAATCTCCACATCTTCTGTTTGAGCATTATTTAGGTCATCGCCTAATTCTTGTAGCCTGGAACTAATCTTTACTTGGTGGATCCTCTCTCCCTCAAGGCCACTGAGTAGGTTATTCCAGTGGTTTTCATCCCTTGTCCTGGGGGCACTCATCTCTATACATTTTGTAGTCATTATTTTCCATCTAACAGCTCATTTAGGCTCCAGGAACAGTTTGAAAAGCCTTACAGAGAAATAAGGGCTCGTCATCACACCTACTATCTTTTTTACTCAGGTGAGGTTTTTTTCTTTGCATTAGATGGTTTTAATTATAATACAGCTTGTTTACATGTTTTTATGCTGACTTTAAACTATTTTGGTGAGATTTCGTTTTTATTGGAAATCTTTTGTGGTCATATTTTCTTTTCATTTTGCTCTCTCTCATTCAAGGAGTTTCTGGGGCCTTGCATAATAAAAGCCAACATCTCTTTCTATCCACCACAAAACACCAAGCCTGCTATTTCCCCACTTTGCGCTACACGAACCCTGTTAACATTTAGCCACAATAAAGTCGGTTTAACCATAATTAAGTTAGCAAGATTGCTCGAGGTTTTTGGTGCCCTTATATCTACAATTAATGGTGGGTGGGACACAGTCGGTATTCACGACTAAAATGTTCTAGTCACAGTCATGTGACTACAGAGGATCACTTTCAGACTCGCACATGGTTTACAATTAGAGCTGAAACGTGTGTGATGACATGTATACACAGTAAGCCCCCCTAAAAAACAATTTAGGGAACTCTACTGCACTAATGCAAGAGGATGAAGCAACAAACTAACCACTTTAAGTAAATATAGTAAGATAGGTAGAAAATATAATAAGATAGATAGATAGATAGATAGATAGATAGATAGATAGATAGATAGTAATATGGGACGAACCGTTAGGATATTTATGGTTTATTACACTAACATAACAGGTGCAATTTGTCTCTAATGTGTAAAAAGGACTTGATTTGACTAATTTGAGGAATGAGCTGATGCAAAAGACGTATTTTGTTGTTATTTTCTATCGCCCCCTTGCAATATTAAGAAATATTCGTATTTAGATTAAAGCTAAATAAAGGTATATGGAAATTAGCATATTGTGTAGCATATAAATATATTATTATTACTTTTTAAAACTTGAAGGCCATTAAAGTATGCTTAGGTTCTGTTACCAACTCTAATGATCATTTTAAGCAAATGCTCCAAAGACCTAATTATGATCATAGCCCATTACATTTAGCAAAATGTCTGTAATTTCAAATTAATCTATTAAACTGGCCACCTTGTGACCTTTAGCTATTTCTATTCCAGCCTGTTTTAAAATGTGTGTATTCTGTTTTATATTGCATAGTGATTTCAGTAACAATTAACCATTTTTAAAACAATATTAAACCGTGACCCACATTTCACGAATACAAGACACGAAAGCGGTAATCTGTATTTCTAAAGCATTGTTTACCGATGTCGTAGCTAGAGTTTGGAATGAAGGGGACGTAACTCTGTGGTCCAATCAGAGAACAGAATGGGTGTGGTCGGGTGACGCGAGGTCAAACCCACCCGACTTCAACATACTGCGCACGAATAAACGCATCTGAAGCAGTGTGTTCTTCATTACAGCAGTGCGTGCAGTTATAGAGTGTCAGTGGTCCCATTACATCAGCGTTTGAAATATCTGATAGTTATAAAGCTAAATAGAGAGTCTGTGACTTAATTCATTGCCTGCAAATTGTGATTATTCGCGTTTATACCAGTAACCAACAACAAAGATGAAGACTAAATTCATAAATGGCGTGTCTTCCTCGCCTTCAATGTCTCTGGGTTTGTTAGTAAATGAGAGTGCCCTCGAAGTCCAGCCAGACAGTGGGAACGACTGCAAAGACATTGTTAGACCGGATGAGCCCGACCACCAGACGAAGCATAAGGCGTATCTATGGTGTAAAGAATTCCTTCACGGAGCCTGGAAGTCTATTGATGAAGATGGTTTCCAAATCTCTATTATCAGGTATTCTGGTTTGCTATGTGGCTAGGAATGTAAATAGCTAAAACTGAACTGTTTTTAATTGACACCACCTTTAAAGATACGTTAGTCGGAAATAGGCTACACGCTCACTGGAAACGCGTAATGGTGTTTCCTTTCTTAGTGCTGTAGGTTTGCTTTCATTGGTCATGCGATGATAAAAGATTGCTCAATAATACATGCATTTGTTTAACCATACCTCCGAGTGAGCTGCCTACATAGAATGCGTATTCAAGCATCACATGAGTAACTGAGTATAAATAAAAATGCAAGGCACTGTCTCTCAAAGCCTCGTTATCACAGCATTTTTGAAAATGGAATGGAAAAATGGTGTCTCAAAATGTAGTGAGCTGCTAAATGAAACAGCATTTTGCGTGTTGTGGATTTTTTGATGCAAAATCAATGAATATTGGTATCATTGGTATTCTCCAGATGTAAATAATCATATCATAAACATATTTTGCTTCTAGGGGAGGTCTCAGCAACAAACTGTTCCTCTGCGCTTTGCCAGAGAAGCAACCAAGCATTGGAGATGAGCCACGAAATGTGCTCCTTCGTCTATATGGACAAATTCTGCAGGTGTTTTGCTATTTTTTATTTATTTTTTTCACTCTGTGAAATGTATTAATTAAGTGCCATATTGGATAGTAAGGTCTAATAAGATGCAAAGCAGTGTAATAGTGTTCTTGATTTATATTTGTTAGTATTTTAAATAATATTATCAAATTGAATGCTTAGTAAAATCCGCACCTGTGCGTGTATGGGTCAGATGTTATTTCCCTGTAATAAGATGGGAAGGGATACAAATGCATACATACCATACAAGATTGCCAAATGTTAAACCTTGCCATGTAGTCTGAAACTGGGTATTGTGTATCTGGGATAGCTTGAATGGCAGTAATGAACAATTTAGTAAAAACATTTAAGCAGTGCATTCATTTATGCGTTTAACTAACCAAAAATAACTTTATTTACGACGGGTATTAAATCCCTCCCCAAACAGAGATTTTATATTTGTGTGTGTACCCTCTAAATTTAAAGAGGCAGTTTTTATTGGGTGATGTACCTCCATGGCTGTACTTGCGTGTCTTCTTTGCCGTAGGCTTGCCAAAGGAGCGTGCCTTGAGCACTCTTGTTTCCAGGTGATCCCAACATACCACTCACGGTACAGTATGCGATCCCTGAAGCAACAGCATTGCCTTCAAGTTTATGCGCATCTCAGTCTTTACAATCTTTGAGAACTACGCTCATGATGTGCCCTGTCTAAAGTATTTTCTGCCTCTGTCTGCTTTTTTTCAACTCTTTTTTACTCCGTTGAAAATATGTAGGTGCTGGTTACATTGTTACATTAACAAACAAGTTATGGCAGTGAAGCATAAAGTGTTTTGGTGGCATTCCACTTTGTTAATAGACTTATTTATGGAAGAGTGTTCCCTCAATAAACTCCTAGTTTGCTACTTATTGATAGTAAGTAAGGTAGTTGTAGTAGTTAAGGGATCTAGATTATGGTCATGCATTAATATGTGTATTATAAGTACTAATAAACAGCAAATACAAGAGTAATCTAAAGTACTACCTTTGATAGTTCATTAATTATGTTATTGCAGTCGCAATATGATAACAGCAACATAACTTGCAAGGGTGTGCCTTATGATTATTGTTCATGTAATGATATAATTTTTAGCAAATTACAATTTATCTAAAAATACATTAATATATGTTCATATTATAAATATATATATATATATATACAAAATATATTTGCTATATTGTACAACAGATAGATTAATATTTTCCTAAATATAAGTACACGTGAATGAACCCATTATTAACAAGTGACTAAATGTTCCCTTTAGGCTTTGGCTTTTGATTGTTGTAACGACGAGTTACTTTTAATCTCTGGATGTTTTCCACTTAATTATTTAGAGACACAGCAGTCACGAAGCTTATGATGTCATACCTGATGAGGTGTCAGTAGGTCCACAGTCCGATCCTCCGAAGTCAGGTGTTTAAACGTGGAAAGCATTAGTTGAAGCCATATTACAAATTCCAGAGTGTGTGGACTTTGCTACACAGTGATTCACAAATAAATCTTCGAGTTCATTAAGGCAGTTAATTTTAAACTGTGCACCAATAGTAACCTGTGTTGACCGTTATTTAACTAGACACACTTTATTGCTGTCACTAGCATTCACATTGCTAATTTGAGATTTATATAGTGTTAATTACCATGGACACCAAACCCTTTAGATCTGTTTATTCTAATGGAGAATAGCGTTGTGTACTAAATATTTGTACTAGGTCTCAATGGAACATGGTTTTATAATTGCTGTTATAATAGATTTGATTGTTTGATTTTTTTTTTCCCCATCTGTGGTCGTAAAACAAAAGTCTAGCCTTTTATTCAACAGGCTATGAATTTCTAGCTCTCAACCCTCTTTAACCCTCTCTTCTTTTTTTTTAATCACAAAGTTAATGCATTTGTTTAATGCACTTTCTTACTGTGCTGCCAAAGACACAGTCTCAGTAGTTTATAGTATGTTCTGGGAAATAACTCTGTCATTTAATGTTGCTGCTTTATGGGGATGTTCAAACTAATCTGTCACATAAACAACACTTTGTTCTTATGTGTAGTCTTTTGCTTTTTCTTTTATTGCTAGATGTCCTGTAATAAAGGGGATTCCAGGCAATCAAACACAGAAAATCACTTTCAAGTAAGTAACGTTAGCAAAGGTCTGTTTTTGTATTGTTTTTGTGTGTGCAGAATGTTTCTTTATAGGCTTGTGTCTCTATAGAACTCTTTTGCCTTTGTTCCATCTCATTTGATTTTATAGCAAATATAAGGCCAACAAGAGGACACATTCCAAAAAGCATTATAGCCGGTTAAACCACTGTTATTGTATTTTTTTACCTCCTATCCTATCATCTTCCAAGGAAAAGGGGAATGCTTGGGTCATCAGATATGTTTTGTTTGGACCAGTCTCAGTTGTGATTTTAAACATTTAGGTCAAAATTTTCCATGAGCTCTGGGGTTTGTTATTTTTTACATTGTCATATTTTAGTAGTGTTTTGGGGAAACACGGCCACTTGGGACCCCTCTTATTAATGGATCACAAAATTATTTTGTTCAGTATTTTTGTCTTGTTTTTAGTAAATATATAAAATATTTATTAAGACTGTATGTTTACCTGTAAACATATAATCATTACAGATAATAGAGTTTATGTTTTTAAATAATGCTTGAAATAAACCAAATATAAATATTGTGTTACGATTTTTAAAAAAAATTTAATTTTGTGTTTTAAAAATGAAAAATATATACAACTTATATAAAAAATTATTATTATCCTCTGAAACCAACCATTTTTGCTTTCTTAATAATGTCTTGGTTTAACAATATCTAAATATTTGATATTAGCAATATAAAAAAAAAAAATCATTATAAATTAATTAATTAATTAATTAATTATAATATAATTATAATAAACTAATTATTTATTAGTTTTCATGTTCATAGCTATCAAGAGAGATCACCCAGAACAAATAAGACGCATCCCCTGACACACTTAAAATCTATTTCCCTGAGAGTCACATAGCAGTGCATCCTATTAGAAGCTTATCCCAGTGTTAACCTCGCTGTCTCAGTTCAGCATCAGCTGTCTGGCCTCAGCAAACTTTGCTTCTATCTGTTTTGCATGTGTAGTTTTTGTGTGCATTTATCTAGGTGTATTCCTCAGAATAACACGCAGGGCTGTTAGCGGTGATAGTGTTGAGATGGACTTCCCCTCCTCACCGGACATTCATAACACCTGCATGTAGATGCTGCCCTTGTGCTGCTGTGAACTGATCTGCTTCAGTAATCCTGTGATTATGCCTTGTGTATTAACTGGCACTGGAAAAACCCAAGCAGCTCTTGCTAAGCAGTCACATGGCCATTGCTTAGTCAGATAACAGGGTTGGGAGGGAGAGAGAGACACTGTGTTTGAAACCTGAAAAATGCTGGCTTTGCAGACAGTATATGGAGGAAGGAAGGCAGCAGCACTGAAAAAAGGGGCATCGAAGACAGCAGCAAATAATAAAAGTGGCTTCTAATGGAATGATGGAAAATGTCATTCATTTAAATAAATAAGTTTTCTCCTATTTCTGAGAAATGAGCCCTGTAGTTATTTAAATACTTGGTTGTGTTTGACGCTCTTTTGATTTGTTGTAGATTAAAGCTGCCTATTCCCGAAGATCTACATTCCTGTAGAGTTCATGGTCAAACACACCTTTCTGTAATTATCAAGTGTTCCTGAAGACGTGAACTATTGTTGTTTGAGGTGCGTGTGATTAGGAGCTTAACTTAGCAGGAAGTTAGATCTCCAGGAACAGGAATTGGTATCCCTGAAGTCATTAGACACAATCACAGGTGTAATTACACACAACTGCTTGAAATTGTCATGTAATACTAAAGACCTTCATTAATCAGGTGTGTTTGATTAGGGTTGGGACTGTGTTCTGCAGAGCAGTGGCCCTTAGTTGTCTAAACCAGTTTCTGTAGGCACAGGTTGCATTTTCGTAGAAGAGTGCTGTTAAATCATGTGATTCATAGGGGAGTAGACCAAACCTAAAGTACCAGACATTTCAGAACAAATTTAAATGAAGCACATAAGTTGTTGTCGTAGTATGTGAGAAATATTTAGAATAAAATTGCTGGCAAGCCAGTGATGGTGTTTCCAAAGTATCCTTTGAGGAAGTTTAATTTCCTTCCAGGTTCTTCCGTCAGAATTATCCTCCAATGGGAATGCCATAGTGTCCTGTTGAATTTCTGAGAGAACCGGATGTTTTTTTACACTGTAGGTCAGCTGATGTTTCCTCAGCAGTTCTGTTGCGCAATAGTGTGCCATTCTTGCGTAACGTCAAACATTGAGATGAAATGAGCTCAGTGCTCAGTTTTACCGGACCTGCTTAAATAGAGCTCAAAGCCAATGCGTTATTTGACTTAGATGGCAGTTTAAACTGGGTTTCAATGTGTGCTGTCCCTGCCCACAGCAAAGAATCAAAGCCATGATGATTGTCAGAATTGAGGTTAGTACTTGAAGCGAAAACTGCACCTGGGAAACTTGAGTCAGACATTAGGACGTCCTGCATCCATGTTGGAAAAGGAACATGAAAGTAGTCTTAGCGAAACAAAATAAATATACCAAATAATAACTCTAAGTGCAAATAGCCCGCATTTACACAAACCCCACCCACCAACATGATGATGTGATTGGGTTAGTCGGCATTACAAGACGGTTGACTGTTGTCAGCTCCAGTGGCGCAGATGATAAAATATGTTTTGAAAGATGTTTTTTCCTTTTTTAAAACTTAAATCTCATCAGAAAAGCATTTATGTTCAATAGAAATGGAGGAAAATTAAATAAAGATTGAAAATAAAGGTTAGGGTAGGTGCAGGGACTGCTTTATTGTACCAATAAGGTAGAAAGAATTGAAAAGAGTTGTCGGGAAACTAGGGAATAGAGAAAGTCTGTAAATGATTTTTTTACTTTCTGTTTGCCTTATCTGTTACCATACTGGTGTGTCAGTTTGTGGTCGAAATTTTTGCGCAACATTGTCATGAGACATCAGTGGTTCAAGTTAATGTTAAAGGAATTCTGTGACATTTGACTCATTCATGTTTGAGATTTCTAGCATGTTTAGATTCCTATGGCATTAGCTCAAAGTACAGCACGCACTGACTGATAACTGGTAAATATGTAATCTCTTGGCCATCTATTTTTAGGTGATCTCTAATTGGAGCGAATGAGTAAAAGCAGAACTGAATGTTTTGAAGAATTGAGATACCTTACACAAGTACTTCCCCCACATAGGAAGAGAGCTCTTTCGCTTCTGTGTATTAACAATTGGCACAGCCTTGTCCAAAAACAGGCTTAATGTCATTGCTAGTTAAGCAGCCACAATTAATGACTGGGATGTTTGGCAAGTTCTGCCTCGCTCAGCACAATTGCCTCTCTTGTTTTTTTCTCATTTAACTCACTTTGCTCTAGCACTGCCATTGATTGTGCTTCTGCCCATCACCACTATCACAAAATGACTGGCTCTCAGATAGAATTGGTTTCAGTGCAGAATTTATTGTCTTTTAAAGCATCAGACTTTTTAATTAAGTTTTTTACTTAAGCTGAACTCATCTTTAAAGAATTGGTCCAGGCTAAGCAGTTTTCATGGCAGTCTGTGTGGTTTGATCTTGGCAGCTGATTTCATTTGTTGAGTTTCTAAACTGTATCCGTATGTTTTTGTGTTTGCAGGGAGCTGATGCCATGGTTCTGGAGAGTGTGATGTTTGCTATCCTGGCCGAGAGGGAGCTTGGGCCCAAACTCTATGGCATTTTTCCACACGGTAGACTGGAACAGTTTGTCCCTGTGAGTCTTCAAGTTTGCTGCCTTGATGATCGAATCAGTCTAGATGTAAAACTGCTTATGAATTCCTTTCTTGCAAATTGCAAGAAAAAGCAAATTACATTTTAGGCAAATTTCCCTGTGCCACTTTTTCCATTGCTCTGAATGATGTTTTGTGATTTGAAATACATAAACTTAAAACTGAAAAAAACTTAAAAGTTCAACTTTTGACATTTTAGTTACATAAATATTTCTGTTTTAGTTAAAAATGCACAAAAACTGAAAGATCAATGTTTGCCTGCAGAGTCGAAAATTGTCTACTGATGAGCTGAGTGTCCCTGGTATATTTGCTGAGATTGCTGAAAAGATCGCCAGATTTCATGGAATGAGAATGCCCTTCAACAAGGAGCCAAAGTGGCTGTTTGGCACCATGGAAAAGTGCGTGATCATAAAACATCTGTCAAACTAACACTTGTCCTGTGCTGAAAATCCTTTACTTCATTTGGCTGTTGCAGCCTTTTAACAATTGCTTGCATACAGTGTGTGTGTGTGTGTGTGTGTGTGTATACATATATATATATATAATACATAATTTGCTTCTAAGAAGTAATTCAACTTCTTTTCTTTCATTTAGCACAGATTTGTATTTCTTCTTAATTTGTAGGACTTGTTGATCTAATTAGTTCATTTCTTTGTAGAATGGTGATTTTTGACCACTAAGTCAGTAGGTTTTAGTCCAATATGATAACATTAACCAGTATTTTCAGGAAAAAGAAAATCTGTTCTTAGTCAAAATGGCTATAACACAATATGAGGGTTAAAAAAGGATAGTTTGGTAAAATTCTCTGAAATGTTAATAGTGGGCGTGGAACTGCATCCGTACTGTCAGGATGTTGACAGAATTGAGCAGTCTATGTGCCAATATTATAAAAATACAAATATAATTTAAGTAAACCTAGTTCCCTGGAAGAAAAAGCTGTACTACTGTGTTCATGTTTTCTGGAAAACCCCACTGAAACCTAAATATAGATTACCAGCATTTCATATTTCAAATGAATTTTGACTCTAACTTAATTTATTGTTACTTTCAGTATTTTTGTTGATGGCCAATACTGCAATCTTTTTGTACTCTCATCGACTTCACAGGTACATGGATCAAGTCCTTCAGCTCACCTTCACCAGGGAGCAGCATCTACGAAACTTCTCCCGCCTTTTGAGCTACAACTTGCCTCAAGAGATGGATAGTCTCAAGTAAGCTCTTTATTATCTTGATTATTCAGTTGTGATTTCACATGTGTTTTAGGGAATTATCTTCTCGTCATACGTTTCCAGCATGGTTTCACTGGCACGCTTTATCAGAACCCCTGGAAACAGTTCACACTTTAAGAGATTTGAGAGGGACTGATAGCAAGATAATGTACTGACAAAAACAAAATGCGTTTGCTTATAATTGACGTCTTTTGTGTGCTTACTTACTTGACTGTTTGTGTACCCAGGTGTCTACTTGAATCTACTCCCTCTCCTGTTGTTTTCTGCCACAATGACTTACAAGAAGGTTAGACATGGGTTTAGTGCTGTGATCGGCTGTATTTTATTATTGTTTGCAACAAAAGCCAACTCAAAGGTTTAATCAAATGTTTTAAAAGTGATGCCATGTTTTAAACAGGAAACATCTTGCTCCTGAGTGGCCGTAAGAACACAGACAGACAGAGGCTCATGCTCATCGACTTTGAGTACAGCAGCTACAACTATAGGTATGTAATATTCATATTCATTACATGGTTTTGTAACAGCCAGATGTTTGACCGGAATTAAGTTTTGATCTTTTACCTCCCACATCTTTGGAGCTGCATTAAAGAACTGTCAGATACTCTTATTTAGATTAAGCTTGGAACACTTGGGGTGCCCCATTTCTAAGAAGGGAACTCAAGTCGTTGAAGGCTCTGGCAACGATCCCACCTTGTTGCTAGGGTTACTCGCATTCTTGCACGTGCTCAAACACAGGTCTCAAAGAGGACCCTCGGGCGAATAAGCTCCAAACTGTAACATGTTCTTTCGAGAGCCTGGTTTTGTTACAAAGGGGCCCTATATAGACAAGATCACTGTTCCAGTGGTGGACGACAAGGGTCAAGGCATGCTTTGTTTGTTTTCCCATCCTGCCCTCCACTGTAGTCTCCAAGGGCATAAGTGACCCATGTTTAGGTCCACTAACAGCGTTTGTGCAGCAGAAATGAATCTGGGCTTCCCAGCCACAGAGATGTGTGCTTTGTTCAGTTTCCAAAGCAGCTGTGAGGCTCTTCACAAAGATCTTTTTCAGTTTGCAGAAAGAAAGAGTCATGTTTTCTGTTTTTTTGTGGCTTGGCTCTTACCCCATGCCATAATTTCAATCATGGCAACTCTTGAAAGTAGTTTTAGTGTGAATACGACAATGTTAATGTATTTTGGACTTGGCAAACACATACTGCTACTGGAGAGCAAGTATGGGTTTGCTACTGCCAGTAGATATTCAGACACACTGCATGATTAGGCATACATAACTCCTGCAGCAGATTCAGATTTATCACACTGACAAATGTTAACAAAGGTGCTGGTCTCCTGTCTTTCTCCCACAGAGGATTTGACCTTGGAAATTTCTTTTGTGAGTGGACTTATGACTACACCTATGACAAGTTTCCCTTTTTCATCACCAACACCAAAAATTACCCCACCAAAGAACAGCAGGTTTGTAAAATAACATTTGTTGAGGGTGCTTTTATTTCTTCTCTTAAACCTATGAACCTTAAAAATGACATTACATTTGATTTTGTTTCCTCAGATGCACTTCTTTCATAGTTATCTGCTGGAATCTCATTCTGGATTTGAAAACCTGAGTGAGGAGGAGCAGCTGAAACTCAAAGAGGATATGCTCGTGGAGGTTAACAGGTACTTACTTACCTCAGATCTATCTTTAGCAGTTTTACACACATTTTGCCATCAATTTGTAATTTTAAAGATGATTATGTAACATTTTCTTGAGATTGTTGATTTTGAAATGAGGCCCATATAATCAAAAGAAAGAAAAAATAATAAGACTATCCCTCTTGGGTCTCATACTGTACTGCTATAATGGATATTGTAAAAAGGCATTTGGACCAATTCCAGCAGTGATTCACATTTCCAGAGACTTCCCAAACGTTCTTCCATCTGTACATTGTGAACTCAATGCTCTCTCATTTAGGTTCGCTCTGGCCTCCCATTTCTTCTGGGGATTGTGGTCCATGATCCAGGCCAAAATATCAACTATTGAGTTTGGATACATGGTGAGTTATTGCATGAAAGCCATCAAGTCTTCGTGTGGACAGTTATTACTCATGTTGAGTTATTCAATTGTACATAGTGCAGCTCTTAGGTAAGACAAGAATTTTATCAACGGAGATCAGATACTTAAAGATACAGCCTTTGCAATATTTGCGCTGCCTGACAACCCTTTGGACATTACACAAATACTTGTGAGGTCAGGGTAACATGACTGTAAACCTGCTGAGTGTGTGCCACAGTAATGTTTTTGACATGAACTCTTGTTTAATTTGAGTATAAAAAATGAAAAACAATTACATGAAAACAATGAATAATGTACAATGAGTGATGTTTATAAACAAATTTCGGGAGGAGCAGGTACTAATAATTAGCCACGGCCGGCTCCGCATTTCCTCAATCAGTTCGTTACGATCCAGCCAATCAAGTCTAAATGCCTCCGCCTTAAATAAGCCCGTTTCCTTCCCTTCCATATCTCGTTTACGCATCCCGAGCCGGACACCAAGCTCTGCCCTCGCTAGAGTCCAGTCTATTATGGCTCGGAGTCCGCCGATCTCCCGGCTCGCCCCCCGGACAGCACACCAAACATGCTTCGTTTCATTTGTATTATGAGGAAGTGCGAACTCATGAAATGTCTTAAAATGTTAGAAAAATAATAAGGGTAAATGATAGCATGTGAAACGTTCCTATATCTTGTAAAACTGATCTATTATAAATATTGTTTATTCTTTCTTATTCTTTACAGGAATACGCCATGGCTAGATTTGACGCGTACTTTGAGCTGAAAAAGAAGCTCAGGGTTTAAAGGAAACAGCATAAATAACCAATGGACAGAAGGAAGAGGGAACAACTGCTCATGTGGTGTTCCAAATTTTGGAATGTTGCTCTGCATCTGTAATGATTCAACCGTGCTGCATGGACCAAAATCAATGCAACATTTCATATTTAAAAAAAGGCCCTGTGCGGCATTGAGTGTCCTCATATGCAGCTTCTCAGTGTTTACAAGTTTAAGCTTCTCTTATTTAACACCAGCCTGAGCTTCTGGACAGTTGGAGAATAATAGAGGACAGTAATGAGGTCACGTGGCGTGAAACAAAAAGATTGTAGGTCAGAGTTAAGGTGGAGGGGAAAATATTTTACGCAGCTGTAGTTTGATTCGTAAGTAAAAGAATGGTGCGGTGGAATGTTCTTCATACTAACTTAAGCCTTGTGGCGTTTCTTATCACCTAGTCATTTGTTGTAGTGTTATCTATACGACCGGTGATAGAAGATGTGCTGTGAAAGAGTAAGGTTCAAAACTGGACCTGTTACCAGAAGATGGTACAACAGACCAAACCATGTTGACACTGTGCTTCTGATGATTCAGTATTGTGTTTCCGTGTTCTGTTTCCATTGTATACCACCATTTCTTTTGGTGTCCCTTTTACTGGATGATTTACCTCTTTTCTACTTCTATTAGATCATGTCTTGTTTGATTTCTGCTTCTAGTAAATCCGCATGATGTGAAACGAAATACCTGACCGCACCATCCGCTTGCTCCATAGGAGAGTGACGGTATATCTGTCTTAACGGTGGAAACTTTATGGTTTTGACCATAGTGATGTCATTCACCTCTTGTTAGAGGTGCTTGTTTATTTTATAAGAATTTAATTAAGTATGAGATTACCCGTCTGTATCTGATTTGATACTGAATTGATAACTTAGATATTAATATAAACTTCAACAGTTTGTTCCTAAAATTACAGCCTTTTGTTTTATATAACAGTTGGTCGGATTATATTTCACAGTGAACGTTTATGAATGTTTATTCTTTTCTATAAAGTTGTTTTACGACTGAACAATATTTACTTAGTTTTGCGTTTTACTTTGTATAACCTTAAATTGTGTTTCATATGTTCAAATAATAATGTGTGGTAATACAATGTTATTATGGCAGTTTTGCTTTTTTGCTAACGTAATGTCGAAGGCACTTTCTGAAGTGGTTCTGTGTAAAAAGTTTTATTACGTGCAAATGTAACTTTTCTATTATTTTTCTGCAACGGAAGATGTATTTTTCTTAATAAGAAAGTGTCCTGTGTCCTCACTGAAATAATAGAAGTGGATCTCTTGGCCCTTTTTAATGTAGTACACTGGTGATCAGTTGTTTTCACATATCACACATATATCTTAAATCATATATATCTGGTCTCAAATTTTTGTAGCATCAGTAAACAGAAAGGAAAAGTGAAAATATAGTGATGATGTTAAAAAAGTAAAACGAATAATTGAATATGATTCCTTTTTTACCAGCTTTACTAACTTGTCCATCTGTTAACATCAATATAAAGCATCTAATGCTTATTCTCTATAAATGTCCATTACATGTACAAATATATATAAAAAAAAAAAAAATACATTTCTCCTTAAAAAAAAAAATTAAAATCTGAAACCATTAAACAGGTTGTAATTTACTAATTCATGCTTTGCATATGACTGTGAATAAAGGGTTGTCAAATATTTTGTCTCAGTATGTTTTTTTCTTTTTTCAGTCCTTCCCTTAATATTACAAAAAGTACTTTCAACTGGAATCAGATGTTATGATGTTATAAGTAAAGTTGTATTATGATAAATCCATGGTCATGTTGCAAATCTTATTTGGGTCATTCCTCTCTCTGTGATTTACGTACTCATATTTTCTCTAAAATAGTCACATATTTATATATTGCTTAAATTATGTATATAAGGTCTGCTTTATCACTTAAACAGAGATAATAGGCATACATTTTGTTGTCTAAATTTAATGTCATATTATTTTGTTTTTCACACTCTTTTTTATTTGCGTTTAGTTTTATTGTGTCCTCTTTGTAAAAGTTATTAACTTCCACTAGAAATGTAAACCATGAAGTTATAAAAACCTCAAAATATTTTAAAATTATGTTATGAACTAGGCTAAACTTCATGCAATCATTCATATAAATCATCTGAAACAATATATA
>JAUMHP010000073.1:10909038-10920866 GCA_032361065.1 Enteromius trimaculatus | reverse complement strand
ATGACAAATACTGTATGTTCTGCCTTAACATAACCATGGGTGTGTTGCATTTGATTTTTCTCCCACAACACAATTCACCGATGTTTTATGTTTTTTTTTCCTTAATAAAGTGGACATTTGATTCATTTGTTGAGCTATTTTCTACATTTTACATTTCATTAGATTTTATCTGAAAGTTTGACTTTGACTTTTTGGCTTTAACATTTTTTTTATATACAGTTTTCCTCATTAGATTTGGACCAGGCCATGTTTCAGCCATATCCATCTGAGATTGTTTTTCAGAACTACTTACCATTTAAGACATACAAGGTGCCCTTAGAGCTGCGGAACAGTGACAAGGTAACTTTTGAGAAGATTGTACAGTCATTACACAATGAGTGTATTTTAAAAACAACTAATTTTAATACATTTGGGTTCATTTGTCTTTATACTTGTATATGCTGTATATATGAACTTCCAGGTCAAAAGATAGAAATGAATTGAACGGAGATTTATTTGCCTGATGGTTGGTACAAGCGATTTGCATCCCACCGCAAATCAAGTCCTGGACATTTTCCAATTACCAGGATTTATGAAAACCTTTATACACATAAAACCATTCACCTGTTCAAATAGAGATGCAATTGGTTTAAATTTAATTGTCTCTGCAAATCTTCTTTTTTGCACCTCTGTCTGTATTTTGATATAATCTGACCTGGAGGATAAAGTATAGGATTTTTTTAATCTATATTGGTAGCTTGTAGTCCACCATTCAACATCTTACATTATTTTGTTCATTTTTATGTGTAGCGTACACTGGCTTAAAAAAACATATGTTTATAACCATTGCAGGTTCCTCGACTGGTAAAGGTGATTGAAGATGACTCATTTTATTTTAAAGTGGTCAGCCCAATAGATGCTAGTAAGAAAGTGGCCCCAGGCATGGCATCTACATTCACCATTCTGTTCACTCCACAAGAGAACAAGGTGAAGATTATACTTTCAATATGGAACAATTGCAGTTGACACCTACTATGTTTTTGGTTATACATTGTCAGTGTGCATGTATTTCAGTGTATATCCAGAAAAAAGTTATGCAAAATATTAAAAAACCTCCAGACAGTTAAGTCTGTAATTCTACCTCTACAACACAATGTTGTACAATGTAAGTCAGGTCTCATTTTAATGGTTACCATATCTATAAGAAATCTTAGAGACTACTTTGGTAAGCAGAGGACACAAGAGACTAGTGTTACCACCACGGCCACTCATTTGTCCATTAGATACTCTTTTGCAGTCTGTGGAGTGGCCTTCTTATCCTTTTTTTATTTGGCAAAGCATTAATGGCAGTTTCTTCATGCATTAATTCAAATATAGTCAGTTCAAATAGTTATGTGGCCAGTCAGAAAAAGACAGTATTTCCTCTCTTGCTTGTGTTCTCTGTCAGGTTTTCCATCTGATTGAGGATTATGGATTAATTCCTCAATACAGTAATTCCCAAGTTCTGGGTTTTAATTTAATTAGGATTAATTAGTTGTTTTAAGCATACCATGCAGTATGTACAGGAAGTACAGTGCCATATTATAGTTAAGTTTGTTAGGGATACTACATTCAAAAATGAAAATTCTGACATTATCTACTCACCCTCATGATGTTCCAAACCCTTAAGACCTTTGTTCATCTTCAGAACACAAATTATGATATTTTTAAAGAAGTCTGAGAGATTTCTGACCCTGCATAGGCAGCAACACAGCGACAAGTTCCAGAAAGGTAGTAAGGACATTGTTAAAGTAGCCTATGTGACGTGCCGAAAATACTTTGTGTGCAAGAAAACAAAAATAACAACTTTATTCACAAATGTATTCAACTTTAAGACAGACATGGAAGAGAAGAAATCGTGAAGTAAAGTCATATTTTTGTTTTCTTTCTGGACAAAAAGTATTATTGTAGCTTCATAACATGAACCTATAGTCACATGGACTATTTCATGATGTCTTTGATACCTTTCATATCTTTAATACCTTTCATTGCTGGCTATGCAGGGTCAGAAAGCTCTCAGACTTCATCAAAAATATTTTAATTTGTGTTCCAAAGATGAACAGAGGTCTGATGCGGCCATAACAACATGAGGGGAAAAATTAATGACGTAATTTGTTTTATTTTTGGTTGAACTATCCCTTTAAGGCCTTACCTTTTTCAAGGCCTTATGTTCCTTTGTATATCACCACTGAGATTCCGACGCTTGTAATTGCAGGATTACGTCCACAGACTCATATGTGTGACTGAACGAGAGAAGTTTGAAGTTCCTATTCGTGCTATTGGGCCCCGTGCCATCTTGGACTTCCCAGATAGTCTGCATTTCCAAGTTTGTCCGGTCAAGTGCTTGTCTCAGAGAACTCTGCTTGTGCGGAACATAGGAAATTGTGAGGCTAAATTCCAGCTCAACACGTGTAGGTAAGAGAGGCATATCAGTGCAGATTTTGGGGATTGTGTTTTACAGAAAATTCTATGTTTTGATCTGTTTATATGTTCTCCTCAGCCCATTTTCTGTAGAGCCATCTATAGGGACTCTTGATGCTGGTCAAAGCATGCAAGTTACTGTTGACTTCTTGCCTAAAACCACAGGGAATCACAGCCAGGTTTTGTTGCTGCACTACCATTCAGGTATTTACTGCTAATTACATCACCACAGTCTGCTCTTTCTACAAATTCCACACTGCTGTATGTCACTGTGACACGCGTACTGATTTCCAAACACACACCTGCCAGCACTTTTTATTATCTTATTAATAACCTTCACTGTTAATGTCAGTTAATCTATATTATAATATACAAATATGCTCTTCAAATACACTTTTCACTACCTACACATATACTGCACAGACAATAATGAACAAATAATGATATTTTAGAGGAAATATAAATTGCAAAACATCACAGTGACACATCACATAATCCAAATTGCATTGTGCTATTTGAGGCATAATATATGTACATGACTTTCCTCAAGGTTTTGTGGAATTTTTTTTGTGGAATAATTTTAGATAATAAAAAATACTTTATGCTTTAAAATAATACAGTAACTCAGTAACATTGTTAACGATGATTAAATCTAAAATTCACAACATTATCATACAGAAAACTATGTTTAAGTTTGGAATGCATAACAATAGAATCAATGAATCCTGGCTGTGGTAATTAAGCAGCATTGACACTATGGGGCAGTTGTCTGCTTCACTATCTGCCCTAAAACAATTTCATACTTGTCCTGGACCAACATGCCATCCTTATTGTTGCACCTTGTTTTTTATTTGAACAGGCAAGTTTATGAAATTACTTAAAATTCCATTTGAACTCTCAGTCACTCAGAGATCTGTAATATTAGTCATTTGCAGACTCAAATGATTTTTGAAAATTATATTTCACCTTCATTGGTTTTTGCAGGTGCTCTGCCTGTCTCACTGAATAAACACACAGGTCTGCTGAAGGCCACTGGCATTAACATTTTAATATGCGCTCTGCTCTAAAAATACTACTTTGCACCCATCAGGGGAGTATCATTTTTAATTTAGCGCCTTTTCCTGTCTCCTCCTCATTTATGTTTAACATGAAGCTGTTTTGGAGCATGTCTTCATTGGTTTCGTTCTGGGGTTGGCAGAAACATCTCCCTGCAGTCCCAGTTGCCTCTCAGAGAAGCACACAGACCTGTCCTAAGTCTCTAAAGGTGCTCTCTATGCACTGTATAGGGAAAACACTAACCCTCGCCTTGTGATGCTTCTGTGGAATAGTTTCTGAACATTTCCTGAAAATGTACTTACCCCCTTAGGTTATTCGTTCATCAGATTTTGAATAATTTTGAATTACATCACTTGCTCATCCATGGATCCTCTGCAGTGAATGGGTGCCGTCAGAATGAGAGTTTTAACAGTTAAGAACATTGCTTGTGAAATGAACAGCTGTGTGTAATAATAAACACATTTTAGGCCAAAATACTAGTTTATAATACTTTTTCAGAAATGTTTGGTTTTAACTGTTTTGGACATCCTTTCATTTGTGGATTATTGTTGCTTGTGGGTTATTGTAATCAATTTTGTTGGACATTTTAAATGTTTTTGTGGTTACCATTGGTTTAAAGAATATAGTGTGGTTAATTTTGTGAGTTTGTCAGATTGTTACATGATGTGCTAATGTAAATACAGTGACACATGTACATTTAAAAATTAAACTGTATAGCAGTTGGAATCTTAAGGTTAATGTCAGTGTTACTTACTGACAACCAGACGACAGGTTTTATATGAATCCATGAGTAATGGACAACAAAGCTAAAGAGCTACTGAAGCCCCACTGAAACCATAATGTGTTTAATCAATAACTGGAAGTGAGTAGAGACACCATCTTTTCTAAGCAACACAGGCAAGGATGAGTTACTTAATCTGTCCTACATTTTCAAATGCCTCCCAGCTGTTTTGCTTCGTATCATCTGCCTTATCCAGGCTGCAGAGTTTGCCCATTGACTCTAAAATATGCATAAAGATCCAAAAAGCCTCGGGTAACAGCTGCAGCAGTCGGGCAGAGGGGATCCTACACACTAGTACACACTCAGTGTGACTCTTTCTTATAAAGTGAATGCTATTTCCTTTTAAGGGATGCTTGGGATTCTTCAAAGGATATCCCTCCCATCAGACATTTCTGGCTGTAAATAGTAAATGCGTGCATGGAACTTCAGTATGAGAAGAAGGTTGTTTTGTACGTGGTACAGCATGTATCTCATTTCTTATGTTTCTGTTACAAATCGCCGTGCAACACATTACCCGTGGCTTGTTTGCTATTAACGGCATTCATATAAAAACAAAATCTCATTATCGTGGCATTCAGAGACAAGAGATGCAGAGGGAGCTGTAAGCATCAAGGTCTGTTTAAATGGCAACATCGAGGTGAGGAGAGCTAATGAAAAAAAACAGCATTATATTCGCGAATGAAAACATGGTGCACCAAAGCAAAACAAACACATCAGCTTCATTGCACGGGTCACGGGTCGCCTTTTCCATTCTGTCTACAGTATATCAATCTCTCTCCTTTCCTCCCCTGTTCAATAGACTGTCATCTGCTCAGATAGCATAACACAATTCATACAAAACATGTCACGGAAATAAATAAGATAATTACTGCTGTACGCTGAACGAATCACTAAAATGCCTTGTGCTATTGTAAGTATGCATGCTTACAGCTTCTCCAGAAAGGCTAAAGAATCAGATGCTGTTGTCAGGATAATTGTTTTTCTTTTATTTATGAATAGTTTGTTTTAGTCTAATTGATGTTAATTGCTTAGGTTACCCATGTTGTTACTCAAGACGCCCAAAAGGAATTTGCTGTTTCCTAATGTATGTTTTGGTCATCACAGATTTGCTTTTCTTTCGTCTGAAGGGCTAAATGTGTATACTATAGTCTACTTGATGATATAAGTAGACCGCTTTCCTCCTCAAGATGGAGAATTGCCTTATCTCGACTGGCTTTTTAGAGTGCACTTAAGAGTGAGCTGATGAAGACATCACACATACGCACACACTCTGCAGCACTATGAAAGCTTTCCTCATTTCCCATTCTTCTCCCCTCCCCTCTCTTATGAACAGCTCCCTCAATCCTTTAGCCCGCTGGCAGATGCAGTGTCCCATCAAAGACACAATTTCCTTCTCTCTTTTTTTTCTTCTCAAGGCTTCATGCATAGAGACAGAGGTTAAATGTCTCTGCCTCGTTTGTGAAAAGTGATATCTATGGCGAATTAATCAGCGGAGAGAGGATGAAAGGGTGATACTGGGATGGAGCTGAGAAAAGAAAGAAATCACAGGACACAACCTGTGCCTTCTACCTGTATCATCTTCAGTATCTTATTGATAATTATGGCAGTCTCATTTCTTCTCCCAATGTTTTTCCCCCCCTCTCTGCCTGTCTGTCATCTCACCATCTCTGTCTGCCTTTTTCTTTCATAAAGCCTTTATTTTTTCCCATAACCCTTCTTTCCTCTCTTTCCAAACTTAGGCATAAATGCAAATATTTCTGCTCCTGTTACTGTACTTCATATGTGCAGCTGACGTTTAAAATGTGCATGGAGTAACAGCAGTACTTCTGCTAGGACTCGTGCTTGCATAACTTAAGCAGCCGCTATAGAGAAAATGCTCTGGGCTAAAGTTTAATCTTTCTCACACTCATTCATTTTTACTGAACAACACAGCAAAACAATTGGGCAAAGCATAGTATTACAGATTTTTTACATTTTGCAAGACACTTTTGTTACTATCTGTGGTTTAACCTTAAGAACAAAAACTGTTATTTAACAGTGTTAAGATTAAGTGAAAACTTACTGATGGCAAATGCAATCTAAATGTAAAAACACACCGATCAGCCAAACCACCTGCCTTATATCATGTAGGACCCCCTTGTACTGCCAAAGCAGTATGACTTGTGGTATCTGGCACTCTGTCAGATTGAGATCTGGGAAATTTAGAGGCCATGGCAACACTTGAACTTCTTTTCATATTCTTAAACCATTCCTAAAACTTTTTTTGCAGTGTGGCAGGGAGTACAATCAATGAACAGTTGTATATTGTCTGTAACCATCTTTATGTAGGTGGTACGTGTCCAAGTCAGTGTTGGGCACATTACTTTAAAAAAGTAATTAGTTATAGTTACTAGTTACTTATCACAAATAGTAACTGAGTTAGTACCTGAGTTACAGCCTTATAAAAGTAACTAATTACCAGGGAAAGTAACTATTGCGTTACTAAAAAGAAAAAAAATCAAATGGCAAACATGGATGCTAACAATATTGAATGTTAAATTAATGAAACTAACTGGTGGTGGTGATTGTTTATCATTTAATGTTTCTATAAAAACCAGGGCAAAGAATTATAAGATAACAAAACTGCTACGAATTCTACTAATAATAACAAAATAAAACGCACTAAGTATTAATGAGCTGCAGGGTTCATGAATATTAATCACGTAGTATGCGTTCACTCGAATTGATTTGCTGAAATCAAAACAGGGACAATAATAGGTTAGCGCCAGCCAATAAGATTGTCATTAGCGCATTAGCGCCCACTACCAGAGAAACCGGCAGTTCTTAAAAGTTGAGGAGTTCCAAATGAAATCCGTTATTTTGACTGGAAAACACAACAAAGAATATCGTTTACATGTAGCGCGTCAAGTCTGCATGTTATGAAAGACTCTACTCTTCATCTTTCTAAAGAACCCGTGGGTCTTAACAGAGTTTATGGTGACGTTACGTCAAATACAGCTACACTGCGCGTCCATTAAGATGGACTGAAAAATGCTAATAATTTTATAATAAATTATAGTAACGCCACATTTTATTGTCAGAAATGGGGGATAAAGTTATTTGTTTGATTACTAGTTACTGAAAAAAATTACGCAGTTAGTAACGCAAGATACATAATAATATTACTTTTTCCAAGTAACTAGTAAAGTAACGCATTACTTTTTAATTTTAGAGTATAACTGAGTTACTTTATCAAAAAAGTAATGCCAGTTAATTTGTTTTCTTATTTATTGACTGACAAGTCTCCTGACCTCATGTTGGGAGAAATCAGAAATACAGAGCATTGTGTGCGGTGTGTGAATACAGTGTAGTTCTAGACTAAATGTGAATGTGCATTATCTCACTCAAATTAAAATAAACTTTTTTTTATTATTGTTGAAGACTTTTGAACTTTCTTCTGTATTCTACTTTACAGATGTGAATGAACTTTTTCTTCAGCCTGATGTTTATTCGTGACCCTTTTTGGTGTGCTTTTACATTTGCTATAAATAGAACTTTTTATATTAAAAACAAACACTCAAGCTCGGCCCGTATTTAAAAAGTAATGCAGAAGTAACGTAACGCATTACTTTACATAAAAAGTAACTAAGTAACGTAATTAGTTACTTTTTTTAGCGAGTAATGCAATATTGTAATGCATTACTTTCAAAAGTAACTTTCCCCAACACTGGATATGAATGCCAAGACCCAAGGTTCCCAGCAGAACACTGTCCAGAGTACCACCTCTTTCGACTTGATATTTCCCATGGTACACCCTTCTTATCTTTTCTTCTGGCAGATGATGCACATGTACCTAGCTATCCACCGGGTCTGTAAGAAATGTAATTTATAAGAACAGGTAGCCTTTTTCCATTGCATGGTCCAGTTCAGAGGTTCATATGCCCATTGTACAGTAGGTGCTTTTGCTGCTGAACAGGGGCCATCACGGGGACTCTGATCAGTCTGTGGCTACAGACTAGTTAGGTGTGTTTTAAATCCTGGCAAAGGTAATCTGGGTGTAAAAATAAGGGAAATAGGTTTTGCAATTAAATATCTGAACATCCAATATCACCCAATACTGATAAAACTAATATCGTCCAATAACCACCATGATATTGATAAAACCTTATTTATCAACATGTTTGCTTTACTCTTGCATAAGTTATTGTCTTCCCAACATCCATAGCAGCCTCATTAGACAGTGTACTGGATCAGTAATCACTGAAGACATTCAGTGTATTCTGAAGACCTCAATGTGCGAAAAAGACAAACAGGTTAGGGGTTAATTATGTGCAGTACACCTGACACCTGAAAGTCTCGATGGAATGGGATAAAGAGTGCTAGTAATGTCTTAACCATCTGAAATGCCTCTGGTGACCTATCTGTTTGTGTCCAAGAGCTATGGCCCCTGCAGAATAGAGTCTTCAGAGATAGATCCATGCTGAGAAAAATAAAAGTATTCTCTTTAGAATGTGTGCAAGAGTTGCAAATGGTGTACATATACGCACACACAAAAAAATCAAACAAACGTGTGAACGCATATGCTTGTACCTGGATTCACTTGTAATGTTTGGGCACTGAAGCACACTAAGACATCCAATAAATGTAGCAGCTGAAATTTGGTTCTCTGCAATATCCATCACTTTGCTTTGGCTTTGTTTACTTGAGGAATTGTCTAATATATTTGCACCCCTCCTTCTCAGCTCTATGTCAGTCAGCGCAATCATATTACATATTACAAATGCCATATGTATACCCACAACAAAAGATTTATTGTTTACCTGGTATATATCATTTTGTAGTGAAAATGATTGCTGTTTATATTTTATTTGAATGTTTTATGTGAGTGCATGAGTGTGTGCTGACATCATGTACAAGGCAGGGTTGTGATAGTCCACTAAGCATGAAGCTCCTGCTTTGAATGTAGCCAAACTAGAAAAACAAATAAAAATGCAGGTAAATGTATGTAAGTCAGCTGCACTTCTGATTTGAGCTCTTGTTTTAAATTTGACTTGTGTTTGCTGCTGATTGGTTTGTGGTGATGTCATGTGATTGCTTTTCACTGGGGAGCTCTTATCCTGATGGACCTTCAGGTTCACAGTCATTGCAGCACAACAGCACCACCATGGAAACAAATAAAGAACACACACTTCTATTTGTTTACATATAGCACTACCACTATGGTGACTAAAACGATCGCAGCTCCAGTCGTATAGTTGACTAATTGTAAAGCTTTATGTATGCTGGAGAGTTAATGAGGACTTTTCTACTATTCACTCTTTCACAACTGTATGCCTTCTCCAAGGATTATTCTCAGAAAATAGTTCCACTGGTACCCCATTTGTGTCCTCATGTTTAATTTCTCGTTTTGTATAATAAAACAGAATACCGAATTGAGATGCATTATTTTATACATATAACTCGGTTTAGTCTGTAATGCAAAAAAAGGTCTTTTTAAAAATTACACATTTTTGCCGAATTGTCGTGTTTTTAATGTCTATGCAGATTTCATAAATTGTTTTGACTGTCAATTGTCAAAGTTAAGTCTTTTTTAGTGCATCATTTAACTTTCATTGACCTCTTTAAGTTCAATAAAATATTATTTTTAATTTAAATAATGTGGTGTAGCAAAATATTTGCTATTTATGTTTTCTGTTGTTGTTGTTGTTTTTGCTTGCAACATTAGAACAGTCAACCCTATAACATTTTATTGTCCAGATTCATGTTGGCTGCAGTGAATTTTATTGCATATGCATATTTGTAAGAGTTTCCCTTTCAGACACCAAATTTATAGGTTGGGAGTATTTAAATGTATCGTGCAACGTGATTTATTAACATTTGTGGTTGTCAATTTACAAGTGTTTGCATCATTATTTAATGCCCCAATAAAGCATGCCTTAACACATTTTGCGCTTGACATGGCTGCAATAGTTGCTCATTTGCAGTGCTCTTGGTAGAATGCGTTGAGCGTTATGGAAATGAGCTGGCTGGATCTGCATTCTTTAATTTGCGCATTGTCAGTAGATCACTTTCAGAATGCACCTCTGTCGTTGATACTTTTATGGGATTGCGGTCTCAGGCCAGTTTGCCCTGTTTTGTACGTTGAACAGGGTTGACGCTAAATATGTTTTAAAGAGAAATTTAGAAAGAGTTTCATGAGAATGAGCACCAATACTACCAATACAAAAGAGTTGTATATTCACATTCTTTGGTTGATGTTGTGCCTGTTATTCTTGTGTTAACAAGTTATGTCTTCATATAGAACCTTTTTGACTCTTTGTAGGAGAAGACATCCAAATCAGCCTCTATGGAGAGTCTGTAGATATAAATGTAGGATTGGACAAGAACAATGTGATGGTGGAGAAAGCCTACATCTCCTTGGCTAGCTACGAGAAAGTGACAATAATGAACAAGAGTGATTCCATTGTGCATTACCAGTGGAAAAATTTTGCCACTGAGGATGAAGAGGAACAGGACAAATTAAGGTTTGACTAGTTGACCTCTCTCAGCTTTTCAAGTACACATTTGAAAATATGAAATCTTTGAAAGGTGCATTTTTTTTTTTTAACTGAGAGACAAGTAAAAGAAAATTCTGTGGTAATGAATCATGACAAGATTCCTTTCCCCTTTTTTAGGCTTTCTTCAGAGCTGCGTCAAGAAGAGGATGATGAAATGAAGAAGTTTCTGACAGAAAACACTGATCCTTCTTTACGAGCTCGTCTTTCAGTGCTTTCCCATACCCTCCAGGAGGGACTCATGCAAACTCAGCAGCAGCTTTTGTCTCTGAATGACCAGGACATCATCATGAGGCCCCTGGTGTGTTGCTCACAACTAGACACATGACACGCATTAGTATTATAGATTTCAGTTTCCCCAATGCATTATTACATAATCAGCAATTAAATGTGAAACTTAGGATGTCCTCGTACCGAATAACCATATGCCTAAACATATGGTGGAAACCAAACTTAGACATCACTTCACTCAGCCAAGCAATTTAAAAGATACTGAGGTTGTTTTTAATTAGACAGAAGGGTTTGTTATGTGGGTGAGAGTTAAATATGATTAAATGAAATAGTAGTTCTAATTCTGAGTTTTTAAGTTTTACTAAAAACACTTTATTGCGTCTGATTTTATTTATTTGTACTGCATTCTGCATTGGTTATGCACCTAGTTATTGGTCATCTCCTTGGTTTTGTGCCTTTGTGTTGCGCATCTGCAGTACTGTAGCTGCAGAATGTATGCAATGGTGCCAGCTGATTACGACAGATCTGCTTCTAGGAAGTCCAGCTCAGCACTTTGTTTTTTCCAAATGGCCAAACACATAACCTTCAAAAGACACATCCAACAGTTAATTCTTCCACCTCATTGTGACTTTGAGCCTCTTGAAGGCATATACAGAGACATATACTGCTGATCCCATTTTTCTCTGCATCTCACAATGTCACAATATTTTTGTTAAGACAGAGAAAGGTATAAGGATGGATACAATTGAAAATAATTTACATTCTCCTCTCATCTTTTTTTATTGTAA
>JAUMHP010000073.1:10882702-10902545 GCA_032361065.1 Enteromius trimaculatus | reverse complement strand
TTTTACTATTTTAATTGAATACATTTTTTAAAATAATATTATACTATTAAAAAAACATATTTTAATTTTCATTACATTAAATACTTTAAAATATTATATCATTCCTGTGACTCAGGGCTAAGAATACACAGTAAAGAGCAAAAGTAAATGTTTCTTTATTCTAGGAAGAGTGGAAGGCTCTTTAAGAGCAGAAGCCTTGCTGCATTTTTACATGAGACACGGTTCTCCTCCTCAGCTATTACATGAGATGCTGCCTCCCTTTGTCTGTTCTAGTGCTGTCATCAATCATCAGCCACTGTTTACATTAAAATGATTAAAATGGATCATTTCATGCGTACACAGCTTTTTCTCTATGTCAGACTTTATGTTCACTGTTAACAGATCTGGTAAAATAGCAGTTTCCTGCGCAGTGTTCGGTTTTTATGATCTTTATCAGTAGAAAATCACAAATGGATTTTATTTTTGGCAAAAGATTTTCAATGCATTGCTAGATATACAGTTGTGCTCATAAGTTTACACCCCTTGTAGAATGTGAAAAATGTTAGGAATTGAAACAAAATAAAAGGGATCATGAAATTTGCATGTTATTTTTTATTTAGTATTGTCCTGAATAAGCTATTTCAAATAACAGATGTTTCCACAAGACAAAGTAACAACAGAATTTATAAAAATGTCTCCATTTAAAAGTTTACATACGCTTGAATTTTTTATATATTGTGTGACAGTTGTTCGTGAGTCCCTTGTTTGTCCTGTGCAGTTCAACTACCTACTGTTCTTTAGAAACATCCTCCAGCTCCTGCACATTCTTAGGCTTCCCAGCATCGTCAGCAATGACTGTATGATTTTTTGATCCATGTTTTAACACCGAAGACAACTGACAGACTCCAGTATAACTATTACAAAATGTGAAAACATGTACTGATGAGCAAGAAGGCAACACAATGCATTAAAGGATGATGGGATGAGATGATCAGGGTAAACTGTACTGTCTTCTAGGAAACACGTATTTATGTAACTTCTGAAGTCCAGTACTAAATTAAAAAATATTATTGTTAATCAAAATAAGAATAATTTACATATCATTATCCTATTCACAAGTTTACATCCCCTGTCTCTTAATGCATTGGGTTGCCTTCTTGAGTCCCTCAGATGTTTTCATACAGTCACTTTTGGACAGAGTTCAAATATGCAGAAGATGCTGGAAAACCAAAGTATGTGCAGGAGCTGAAGGATTTTTCTGAAGAACAGTAGGCAGTTGAACTGCTCAGGACCAAAAAGTGACTCGTGAACCACTATCACAAAATATAAAGACATTTGTAGACCATTCAGGAAATGACATACTGTATGGCATTAAGATTTACGGGTATGCAAACTTTTGAATGGGGTCATTTTATAAATTCAGTTATTATTTTGTCTTGTGGAGTATATGTAAACATCTTTTTATGTGAAATTGCTTATTAAGGACAGTACTAAATAAAAAATAACATGCAATTTTCACGATCCCTCTTATTTTGTTTTTAATTATTAACATTTTGCACATTCAGCAAGTATATTGTATGTAAAACTGTATGTATTTCTTTTTTTTTCTATAGGAGCTCCTGCTTTCCTGTGCTGGCCAGGGACCTTCTGTCTCTGTCACGACTGCCAAGCTGAACTTTGGCTGCATTCCCGTGCTGACTGATGTTACAAGGACTTTGCAGCTGTCAAACGACTCCCCAGTCCCAGCCAGATTCTTTGCGCAAATGGTGGGTTCTGTAGCGATCGAAGAGACGAATCGCTTCTCTTAGTTTCTCTAGGGACTGATGTCCATTCTGCTATCCAGCATCATGATCTTCTCTCTATGTGTTGTAAATGATTTTATATTAGATAGGACTTCCATTACATGCCTTTTATAGATACTAATTTCTCTTAATCTGCATTTTTTCCTTTTGGCCGTTCTTTATATTAAATAAGTTTCTTTGATTCTCAGCACTGATAAACTTAGCATTTGGCTTTGTTTAATTAATCCCTGGAAGGATTGCATGCAAACACATTCACCAAGAGACTTGGTAATATATAAAACATACATATATAAAACATTTATATATGAAAAAAACCCATTCAGATATTCAGGGCATCCTAGATTATGGGCCGACGCTCATTGGGAAACTGATCCTGTCTTGTCCTCCAAGGCTGAGGACTTTCATAAGCCCATAGTTTTTACCAAACATTTTCCAGCTTTAGTCGATCTTGAATTTCATTACAGGCGCTCGATAGCATGGCTGAGTGCCAGGCAGATGCTGACAAGAGTGCTATGTGAATTGAAAATACTCAAAACTCAGTCTTTCGCTGTTATGCGTCCATCTGTTCATGTACTGTAGTTTCTGATAAACTAATATTGTGAGTTTTTCGGAAAGATATGTCTCTCCTGAGACTAGCTTTTGGTTCCATTGTAAAGCTCTATAGCACAATGAAGTTTAAAGCAATCAATGGCGTTAAACCGTCTAATGCAGGTCTGATCTTATTATTGAAATTTCAGCTGGCGTGTTCTTTGCTTGATTCCTCTCTCAAGGGGAAATCTCCCCAACCTCGATCTAGCTCCCTATCGACCGACTCGTCTATCTCTCTTCCCCTCTATCTCTCTCCCACTTGCTTTGCCGCTTCTCTGTCAAATGAGGACTTACGGAGTGATCTATGTCTCCCTGCTGACCTCCTTTAGTCGGGCGCAGTTCAAATGATAGGACCCTCTCTCTTCCCTCTACCTGCTCAAAGGCGTTTCCTCTTTGCTGAATACTGAATTTGCAGTTTCGTTTTTCCAAGGGCAGCCTACTGCTGGTCATGCCTGTGTTTCCATTGGCTTGTCCTGAGACTCGTCAGCAGAGAGCAGCTTTTTTTTGTGTGTAAATTTAAACAAATATTAGTTATGCTATATTGTAGTGCTTGTTTTGGATATGTACATGTACTGTATGTACACAGTATGTATATCCACCTTACTTTGCTACATGGAAGTAAGCCGTTTTTATGAATGGCTGAAGCTTCTGATTCATTAGCTGTTATATGTAAATAACTATAATAATAACAAAAAGCAGTAAACTATTTGCACTACAAACAAATTAGTATGTTTTTATTATAATAAATGGAAATAATATGTAAGCAAATACCTGTTTGCAGTATCAAGCAGCATAACGGACTGTTTTTGTGTCGCTAAAATATCTGGAGGGAGATGACTCTAGTAGCCTAGCACATTCAGGTTACAAATGGCTGTGCCGTTTTTCACGTTAAAAAAGGTTGATACTTTAAAATATATTTCAAAGGGCTTCTCATATAAAGTGCTGCCAAAACCCTTTAATATCTCTGATGGTCAGTATATTTCTCCAGAATTATTCATGGGGCTCTGCACAGTTGAGTGAATGTGAGATATGAGTAAGGCTCCTCCTGATCGGTCTCTAACACACTGTCTGCCTCACAAACACATTTTGCCACACACAAATATATAGGTCCTGCATGCTTCAGAATCCATATCAGTTTGAGGAGTCAGATATAAAAAGCTAGCTGCCAATAATGTGAGATTTTTACATGGTTTGATTCTGATTGGACAGTTACATTCTGTTACAAAATGTAAATTTAAGCTAAATGAACTATTTCAACTCAGCTCAATATTCCATGCGTTTTTATTTATTTATGTCATAAGTGGGATAATGTACATTCAGATATGTATTAATGTATTAGATTGTGCACACTGGAACAGGAAATACTCTTCCTTCAATTTCCTCTCTGCAGTCTGCTCACAGTTTTTTTCCTAAGAGGACTGTAAAAGGAGAGAGTAATGGAAATGATGATAAATGTGCCAAAAGCTATACTCAGCCATCAGGATGAGCCACACTCTTAAGATAAATAAAACGCTATTAATCAGAATCCCTTAACACACAAACTCCCAGTTTCTCTTTGCTCAGTCAGAAAATCCCAATTAAAAGTTAATGTGCAGGACATCAATCATTTGGCGGCATTATGAAAATTGATTTGAATCCTCCGCCAACAGTTATGAAAAGCAGTGGTACAAATTAAGCAGCTGGTGAGGTGCACTTTTGCATGCAAAGACTAGCTTGCACTTTTTTCTCATTGGTGAGGTTCTTGTAATGAGAAAATAAAAGGAGGGAGAAAAAGTAGGCCAGAGAGGAGGCGCATCACATCTGGGGTTTGAATAAGGAAAAAAACTGCTTATATGCATATCTTCCATGTCAGGATTCCAGTACAGAGCAGCAGATGTCAGACACTTGGGTGAGCTGAAGCACAGTGTCCATCCATTAGCCATTCGGTACTGATTATAAAACTGATACATGATAATAATTCCTTTATGCCATCGCCAGTTTTTCTTTTTTTCAAAGAGGATCCATGTGGGCAGGACTTATAGATGCCCATATGTGCGCATTATTGCTACATGCATGCTCATCTAAATCTGTTCAATTACAAAACTGAAATAAGATTTTGCTGAGCGGTTTGCATTTGACTGGCATTTACTTTTGTTTGAGCCAACCGGGAAGGAATGATCATTAATATTTCTCATTCCCCACTAGAAAACTCATCCACTGGGGGATCATCTCCCCTGAACATTACATAACGCACAAAGGAATCAGTCCACACACATAAGGGAGTTTACTGTTGTTTTGTGTTTTTTTTTTCTTTTCGTGTGTTGGACTATATTATATGAAATTCCACATTAAAAAGTTGGGCTATATGTTTATTCACTATTCCTAATTGTAACCACTTATATGTATACTGTACTTTACATGTCTAGTAAGCAAGACTTAAATGAGCAAGCGTAATGCTATTAATAGCTCTTTTAAACATTATATGTACAGAATTATTAGAAATTGTGCTGTCATATGTTCAAAACTTTGCTATGGAATTAGTGATTTTGAACTATACCATGCATATGTATCTTGATAGGTGAAGAACAGGTCTCACTGGTGTGTGGATCCCACTGAAGGGGTAATTCCTCCAGAGCAGAGTTTGGAATTGAAGTTGATAGCCCACCTGAATGACACCTTGCCCTTCCAGGATGAACTTTTACTAGAAATCCAGGATGGACAGATCTTTAACATTCCCGTGTGGGCCAAAGGAAAGGGAACCACCATAGTCACTGACCGGCCATTTGCTCCCAACCTGGATTTGGGAACTCACTTCAGGTAAAACAACTAATCACATGCAGAAGTCCTTGAGTTTAACAATAAAGTGTCCTCACAAAACTTCATAGTCGTTCTGATCTTCCAGTTCTGGCCCATGTCAGTACGCCTTCAGAATTACTAACCGAGGACGTCGCACTCACCAACTATTATGGACCACAGAGGGGTTTCCACAGTTTCCTTATAGGGATCTTCTGTCACCTAACAAGTCTAGGAACAAGAGAAACAAGAGTCTACAAACTTCAGTTCAAGAAGGCCCAGTTTTCAGCTTATCCCCTGCACGTTTATCACTTGCTCCTGGCCATTCAGCTGATATGCTGCTTGAGGGCTCCTCCGACGTTCCCAAGGTATCTGTATGTAGGACTTCGCAACAATTTTAAATATGTTAGCTAACAGTACTTCCGACACAATTGGCTGAAGTTTGAATACTACAGTGATGAAGGTCCTAAAAGCCACACTTAATCCTCTTTTAGTGGAGATGCACAGAGCTGTGTATTGACTTCCTCTCTAGAGCCTTACAGAGATGCATGCCTCCTTGAGTCCTTATTGATTTAATGGTAAATTAGAGATGAGAGAAGGTGAGAAGTGAATATAGTCCTGCCCTGCTGCATCCCACGCTTGGATGCTGCATTGCATAGCCATCAGTCGGTCGGCTGTCAGTGTGCCGGCACTCAGGCATCATAGAGAAGGGCTCTGTTTTAGTGCATTTCTGACAAGGCTGAGCAGGCTTTTTAAAAATGATTCTTTCAAAGATGATTCATAAATCAAGAATATGAAAAGGAACTCTTTTGTGTGTAATATGTTATGTGTTTTTAAATGTGTGAGTTAATGAATTTTCAGGTGGTTACAGAGAAACTGGTATGCTATGCTGTTGTCGGGCGTCAGTATGTGAGAGAGTGCATCATGACTTCAGACGTCACATGCCGGTTTGTCTCCCCAGCAGTTGACATCTCCTCCCAACAAATCACCTTCTATGTGGAAAAGGTTTGCAAAAACCTATCTCTACCATAAAGTGTTATTATTGTTTAGAATTTTTGGTTTATTTTCTAGTTTTTAGTTTATTTTCTAGTATATTTAGTTTTTTAGGGGTGCCAAAGTTAATCTAACTAGTGTCATAAATACCTTTATTTAGTTGCATTTGTTATGTTTAATGTAGGCGAGTTGTAAAGGTTTCAACTTTTGTATTAAATTAATTTTTATTTTTAATTTAGTTGTATATAATTTAATTCATTTTATATATTTAAGGCATAGTTCACCCAAAATGTATTATTCACCCAACCCTCTTGGCTTTCTTTCTTTTGAGTAAAGATTTTCTTAAAAATTCCAGTGGTCACCAAAAACATTTATTTTATTTTTAGAAATTCATACAGGTTTGGAATGACATGTGAGTGAATAAATAATGACACATTTTTCATTCTTGGGTAAAGTGTCCCTTTAATTACTAATTTTGTCAATACTGTATTGCGTGTGTATGTTAAATGTCAGGTCCATTGTCTGTGCTGCAGCTCAGTGGCTGTACATGTACCCTTTATCAAAATGTCCTTTCACTTTTTAGGAAGTACGAGAGGCTTTTCTTACCGCAGGAAAGATAGTTTGCAGTGTGTGGTTAGATTAACTGCTTCCTTGTACAGGAATTAAGCCTAATTTATGATTGGTATAGAAGAGATATCTATCTTCTGTTCATCCAGTCACTCAATTTAGATTCATTTGTAAGTCACTTGACTACATAAAAACAAGATTGATGCATAAACTAATGTCATGGTCTATTGGAATTGAAAATAGATGGCTTATTGACAGTAAAGACCGTGCACTTGTTATGTGGACTTATTCAAATGAGCCGTTCAAATTTACTTCTCATTGGCAAAATGATTGTAAGTGAGCTGAGGTGGCAAATTCATTTTAACCCCAGCCCACAGCTCCGCACTGGCATCTCAGGTCCTCTCCTGTTTTTTAAAAACGCTGTAGAATAAGCACAGTGAGCTCAGGGGGAACCATCATTATAATGAAAATGATTTTCTGTCTGCCTTACTTCACTTTTATTATCTCTCTTTCAACACACACACATTTTCACACACAACAGCATCCCCCTTGTCAGATTCCTGTTCTCTCCGTTTTTTTGCTGCAGCCATACATATTTTCATACACTCCTTATATCTTCTGACAGCTGCTTTCAGGCGCCTTGCAAGTCTGCATCTTAGAACTAAAAATGCAAATTTATTTCAGTGGCATTCTTTTTATCTGATTCTGTCCCATTCGTCCCTGTTTTGACAGCCCTTGCTGCTAGATTTACTGAATGCTCCCTTAGTAGAGCTTAGAGGAATAAAGCAATTAAAGAGAGCGAGAAGGGAATGGAGAGAGAGATGAGAGGAAAGGAAGAGGGAACCCAAGAGAGTAGGGGAGAGTGAAATGCGCCTTTTATGTATAGACAGTAAAATTGCACAAATAACTGAAATTTGAGCTTGAAAATTATATTGTGTTTAAAAAAATTAATAATAGCTGCTCTAAATATTACTTCCTCCATTACTACGACTGTAGTTTCAGAAATTCTCAGCCTGAACCGAAGTACTTTTGTACAGTACTTTATAAGGTCACAGTATATTTTGTGTTCACACACAAGCTAATCCTGTAGTATATTCTGTTTTTTTATGGTTTTGCTTAACATGTTTTTTTTCTTCTGTATAAATATATATATATATATATATATATATATACACATATAATCTCATTCATAGGCTCCAGATGTGTCTCTGGTTCCATTGTATCAGAGGCTGGCACTGAAGAACGTGTCTTCCTTAAACCTCTCCATTGAACTGACCCTGCGTGAGCCTTTTGGATTGTGTGATTATGACGGGGATGAACAGAATACAACCTCAAAGGTAAACAGGTGGAGTTTAGTTGCTGGTTATACACCAGTAATGGCAGTGTAATTAATGGGAGCTATTAAGTTTTTCTTCCAAAAAACAAAAAGCAAAAATTTATTTTTATTTTATCCTACTGTTGCACATCTATGCATGCAAGTGTGCAGGTAAGATTTCAATGCTTTCCATTACCTTGACCTGTGCATTTGAATTTTTGGTCTTTCCGACTGAGTCTAGTTCTTCCCTTTCTTTAGAATCTGGTGTTGGCTGTCGGAGCTCAGAAGGAGTTATGGGTGCGTTTCAACCCATTGTATCGACAGGACTGTGTCACCCGTGTGGTTGAGGATGTGCTGGAGTTCTGCTATCATGGCCACCCTCAGCAGGACAAGGTAGTGCTGAGGGGTGAGGTCCACTTCCCTAATCTCAAGTTCTCAAGCACCACATTGGACTTTGGCTGCATTCTCAACAACACAAAATCCCGCCGCAAGCTCACCATGACCAACTGCAGTCCGCTCTGCATTTCCTACCGTTGGGCCTTCCTTGTAGATCGACAGCATTGCCATATTGGGTAGGATTTGAAGTTCAGATTATAAACCTTAAAGGGATAGTTTACCAAGAAATTAAAATGTCTAAATATACACACCTTTCTGACTTATTTTCTTCTTAGGAACAGAAAAGAATATTATAAAATAAGAAATACAAATTACACAAATTAAAATACAAAATTATCAAATTTTTAGTCCTTTTAAGAATAAACTAAAATAGTTAGGAGCACAGGGCACTTCTCTGCAGAATACACTTGGCTGTCCTGTGCTTTAATTCCAAGCTAGTGCATTTCCAATGTAGCCTGACGCAGGAAAAGGGACAGATCGTATAGACTTGATATTTAGCAATTCAAAGGCTGCATAAGTTACTTCTAGAGAGAAATGTTCAAGGAGTATTGATTTTCTGTTAATAAACAACAACAACAACATATAAATAAATAAATAAATTGGGGTGAATTAAATGACTCCCAAAAAAGCCCCAAAAGATTAGGAAATAAATGCTTTAATTCAGCACTCAGCTGTTAAAGACAGACAGATGTCCAGTCAAGCCTTCCAAGCCCTGTAAGGAAATGCAGTAACTTACTATAACTGAATAAACGGGTGATGATGTATGACAGCTCCCGCTTTGCTGATGGAAGTGAGTAGTGGAGAAGCATGTGATTAAATAATGGATCATCAGCATTTACAGTCTCTGTGGTGTTCAAATGCAGCAACTTACAATAACAGTCAAACATTTGATCTCTGTGTTCTCAAATAGAGCATTCAGTGCCATGTAGTGGAGCAATTATAGAAACTGAGTAAGTGTTTAGATTACAACCAGTGTTCTCTTGAAATTATTATTATTTTTTTAATATTCAAAATGAGAAAATGGAAAAACCCGTTCTGAAAAGCCAACCCAGTGTCATGAAAACATGTTTAATGAGATGGAGATTTCATATGAATTTGTACAATGTGATTCATATGGGAATGTATGACTTTTAGAAATGTTCCTTGTAAATATAAGGGTCCAACCCTAAACCTAAATGTTTGGGGTGTAAGCAGATCACATGAAAATTCATAAAATTATTTACTCGCCAAAAGATGTTAGACTAGTAAATAGTAAATGTTTAGTTTCACTTGTGTATTTACATAACTTTGTACAGATGCAGTTGTAATATTATGTTCATGTTGTGTAAACATCTAACTAATCTTAAATGTATAGGATACGTTGCTATGAGTCAATTCAGCTTACTGGTGTTCATTGACTGTTCAAATTCATCAGGTGTTATGTGCTGTGCAGGTGAAGGAGATCGAGGAGCATATCAAAACTGTATTTTAATGATAAAGAACTAGCATACACACACAATGTAACAAATTTAACAATTGACACTAGAACTCAGGAAACACAGACTTTAAATACAAGACATAACGAGGGGAGAACTCAAAACACCTGGGGAAGACAGCTGGAAGTAAATTAACCAATAATCACTAAAACACAGGAAATACCAAATAAGGCCATGTGTGAATGAAAACTAAATCAAAACATAAAGACAATGAAAAACCAAACGAAACAGACCGATAACATAACATCAGGTGGGACAGTCCTTGACACTGCTGATTCTGACTGCATTATTTGATTATTTCAGCAGTCGGAAACAACGTCAAGACATTGTTAGTGAATTGTTCAAATGGTTTCCCATTGTTTTTTTGTTATATTTGACAGGATGTTTGAATTAAATCCATTGAATTATTGCAGTCATGTGCATTTTTCGTCTTGTCTCATAGGCAAATATTTCCAACACCCTCTCACACACATGCTTATGGTTTCCTGTTTAAAAGATAAAATATGCTTGCACAAAGCTTTATTTTAAAATCTCGGCTGTCGATAACTTTGGGGTGAGTTTTTATAGTTTTAAATTGTTGTTTAGTGGGTGCTATGTCCTGCATTGGATTAATCGATAAGCCTCCGTGCAGTGAAGATTAATCACTTTCTGCACTGCTGTTCACTTCCCACCTCCTGCATGATCCAATAAGACTATGACCTTTCCTATCAATATCACCGAGGTTTCAGCATGCATTGTCCAGCCTGCTAATTAAAAGCCTATCAGTAATTAAAACCAAGACCAAAGCCGGTATTATTGCAGCACTTCGTTGATCTATTTGGGCTCCCGACACATAGCGGATTTCTTGCATGATGGACAGTTTATTTTTTTCTGTGGTGTCTGTGGCTGATATGAGACTGATTACTTTTTCCTTCTTTTCTGGTAGGTTTTTTGATGAGATGAGTCGAGGGACTGACGGAGACGCTGGGGGGAAAAGAAAGAAGAGCGGGGAGGCACAGTGGGAGCTGTTAGAGCAGAAAGAAGCTGACGGCAAGACGGACACAAACAGGTCTGAGAACAGCTTCTGCGTGAGACTAGAGGCTGACAACTCCCTGAAGCCTCTCTGATAATAAGCAGGAATTATGAGGATACATATAAAGTGGGATGTTTACCTGAATCTCATCATGTTAGCAAACCTTTGAGTATTACCTCACCTCCTCACTGGTTCTCCAAGTTGATAATGAGAGTATGGAGCGTAGCCTCCTACAGAAGCATTAAATTACTCAAGAGCACCCATCACGTATGCTCTCATATCGAGGAGGGCAGGTAAATGTGAGGCGTTATCTCTGCGTTTGTTGAGCGTGTCTGGCAGCACATGTCTCTTGAGAGCCTTTGAGAACACCTGCACCAGACTTCCCTAGCATCTAAAACATTCTCTACGCTGTCGTTTGTTCAGTTTTCTCAGTCTGGTTCACAGAGATGTTGGCTGGAGCTACTACACATTTTCAAACAAATAGCATTCAAGCACAAAAAAGCCTGTACATTCTTTGATGGATTTTAGAGGAACACCATTTTTTTTATATATAGATATGGCTGGTGTTTTCAATTTCCAGGGGTCCTGTGGAGCTTATTCGTTATCTGTAATAAGTAATCACCTCCTGGCTTATGTAGAAAAAAAAAGAAAGAAAGATTTTTTGATTAACACTGCCCCCTGCTGACTCCATTTATAATAACACCCATTGTTACAACTTACCCACCTTCAATACAACTTTCTGTCTGAATAGTTGATTTGCTTTTTTGCCAAAAGTGAAATATTATGAGACTGATTCCATCAAAGCTAATTCTGAGTGAGTGTGGCTCTTATTATATTCTTTTTCCTTTCTTTAAAGTCCGAGACTTCCCATGTGAAGATTTCTTCTGATAAATTACATCCATTCAATAATTTAATGCTATCTGTAATTAATGGCCATCTTGACAGACCCAATTTGGTTTCCGTCTGACCCTTTAGGCGGAACGAAAATGTGAAGTAAGAGAGATGGAGATCTAATAATTGTTGAAAACCCCCTAACAAAGTATCATATCAATTGTTTATGTTTTTCCAGAGAGGCTGACATAATCATACCTCTGTTGGAAGAGGATCAATTGCATCAAGGAAATTCCAATGGACAGGAGCAGAATAGGAACTACTTGACACAAAGGCCCTTGAGCTCAGAACTGGGAAGCAAACCTATCAGTCTTGCAGCTAATGGGCATCCTAGTGTGGATGTGAAAGAGGTTGGTACAGTACAACCTTGCTTCTGTCCCTTTATGTTGCATGACTTTGCAGGCAGTGTTTGCACACAAGACATTGCCCAAAACTGATTTAGAACAGACTTTAGAGGCAGCATCATAGTTTAATATTCTACAACAAAATAAAGACAAAAAAAAGAGTGAATGTTTAATAACTGCAATACAAATTTCTATGTAGCAATGACATGAAAAATAGAAAAAGCAAGTCAAAAACATGCATCCACACTTAAACTGCATCTTTCAGACACCATTTTTATTTTTAACTCAACTGTCACAGAATCAAATGCCCAGGATATAGTGGGATATCACAGGATATACCTACGCTGCCTTCAGAAATTGATCAGAAGAAGGTAGACAGGATGTGGCACAGTGATTGGATTCAGATATGCCTTGTTGCCTTCTTACATTCAGATGATGCCTGACGAGGCAGAACTTTTCAGCTTTCACACGAAGCAATTTTCTCTAAACATATGATATATTGTATAGTTTTAATTGCCTCTTTTACATGCAATACGATTATACTCATCTATTTCGTAGGTGTTTGATATCTCATCACTGTATGGGGAACTACAGTCTGGTGACAGCAAGCTGGTGACCTTCTCATTTCTTGGCCACCCTGATATCAGCACACATGTGTTGGCTTTATGTGAGGTGGAAGGAGGGCCCACCTATGAGATCACACTCAAGGGTCAGGCTTCTTTTGTTTCATATACGCTGGACATAAATGAAATTGACTTTGGTTTACAGGTAACTACACACTTTCACCATCTTAGCAATAGGATAATTTCAGAAGTGATATGAATAAATGCACAATTCTGTTCTGTTTTCTTCTGTTCTGTTTAATCACAGTTGTTTGACCATGTGGCGGAAGCAGAGATCACTCTGAAAAACACCGGGAAAGTTGGCTTTGATTTCTCTACTCTAACTGATAAGCAAGACCTCTTTACAGAACGACCCTTGCCTGGTCAGCCTCTCATCGTCCCCAGCAAAGTGAGATGTTCTTCATGTTTTAATACACCAATGATTTTTCATCCATTGCATATCATATTTTATGGTGTCATGGTTGTGTTTCTTTTGAAGGGTCACCTCGAGCCGTATGCAGAAATGAGACTCAGTGTATATTACCTCCCAGGGATACCAGAAGTTTTTCAGAAGACCTTTCAGTTGCAAGTGGCGTTTTATGAGCCCGAGAACATCACTATAAGAGGAGAGGGTATTTTCCCTCGACTGTGTCTGGACCTGCCCAGAGAGCTGAGTAAGTTCCTGCCCACAATTTTCAACATGTTTTAATGATGAGAAGTGATTATTGAGCAGCAAATCAGCATTTCAGTATGATTTCTTAAGGATCATGTGACACAGTAATGGCTGCTGAAAATCAGCTTTCCCATTACAGAAAAAAACTGGATTTAAAAAAATAATAAAATAGTAATTTATTACTGTGAATAATAATAATAATGTGTCACAATATTACTGAAAACATTGCACCAATTCTAAACTTTTGGTAGTGTATGCAGATATCTGAACAATCATGTTTTAAACTTTGTGCAATAAATGTTAATAATACCTCAAATTGAATAGCTTTTTGAGGACAGGTGTGCCCTTGGGAAATGTTCACACAAAATGTGTTTTTGCTTGCACTTCCACTGCTTTTTAATTATTTGTTGGTGTAAAAATGATCTAGGCGGACGTCTTTGCACCATGTCTCAGCTTTCTGAGCATCGCTGTAGTGTATTAGGTTTTTAAGAAATTCAAATTTGACATGCAGCACAGCTAATCATTTTCTGTTTTCAAAACAGTGGACCAATCAGAAGAAATTAGGCGGGGCGAACATCATAAGCGAGTGTATACAGTAGCAACTGAATATAATTATCAGAAAGTTACTTCCTATTAGCTATTTCTAAAACATATCTAATCGCAAGACTCTTTAGCTCTGCACTGTGCTTTTCAAGATCAAAAGGAATTTAGTCTTACAAAAAGTATAGCCATTAAGTGAGACACCATACATCTTCATATGATCTAATTAATCAAACCTTATAAATCAATTAGCCAAACCGAGGCCAACAGCTCTTCGCAAAATTGTTGAACATTGAGAATTTCAGACAGGATGTTTTAAATTCCTGAATATGATCCAAGTTTCACTCTCATCAAATACACTTGAAAGGAGTCCAGTCCTTCGTCCTGGCTCACCTAACCTTTAATCAAACACCGTTGCACCGTGCCAGATTGCAGACAGACGTAATAGTCTTGACCTTGAACTAGCTCACGCTCGAAGCTCACGCTAGAACTGTTCAAATCCATTTTCCTCTCTGATCTGCAGCCAGCCTGAAGGAATGCTATTTATCTCAGAAACAAGCAGTTTTGCTCTCAGTGGGAACTGAGGTCTTGTGGTTATAGAGCAAATGGTGCAACTATTACTAAGGAGAGGAATACTGTGTTGTTCTCTGATTACCTATTGATCGGATTCATTGCTTTACTAACACAGGCAGTTGGTAGTAAAGAGCGAAGAAATTGCAGGCTTTGTTGCTCAAGAGATTTTTACATTATAAGGTCAATACTTGGAATACAAGGCCTTTAAAAAGAGTCAGTAATAGCAAGCAGTGAGTAGACTCAGATTAAAAGACTAGACTAAAATATTGCTGTCGTACTCAAATCTCAAACAAAATCTTATCTGAATAAGGCTTATCAGAAGAGGCTTTGATAGTAGGTATTTTCTGTTTCCTGGCTAGATGAGGAGATATATGGTTCTTTGCTAAAGGAGGCAAAAGACTCAGTGGAAAATGAAAAATCAAGGGAGGGGGTGTTGAGCAGGCTTGTCACAGAAAAGGAAGAGATGCCTCCTGAAGACGACTACATTCCTACTGTGAGTCTGTGATAATTGCATGTTATGTCTTCCTCTTTCTAGCTTGATTTAATCCATCAAACTCCAATGAGAATAGCCATTATTGCAGCTTTGTATATATATTTTTGTGTGTGCTATAATATATACTGTATGTATACCGTAGTATGATGCCCTGCTGCAGATGGAGTTAGAACGACTCCTTGTAAAGGAAAATGCCATGACCGTTCAGAAACAACACCAACTCACAGATCAAAGAGGATCTGGGTCCGCTAACAACTGGCTCAAGAAGCTGTGCAAGTAAGTCCATTCATGTAGAAACCTCTCGTTTTTTACAAGCGATCAAAGCGCGTGTCTGATGGTCCTTCTCTTTAGGTTAAGCTTGCCTGAGTACACACTGAACTTTGGCTATGTCATCAACGGCAGCATCGTGACACACATTGTCAAAATAACCAACACTTGTCCAGTTGCTGTATCTTTCAGAGCTGACAGGAGCTCACTGGCAGACACAGGTTGGTCCTTTCCACAGCATGGTCAGTGGATTTAAAACAGCTAGAGATTATTGTTTTGGACAGCATTGATTTCAGCAACAAATCCTCTTCAAATAGGCGTCTGTCAATCTCTGTGATGTGTTTAGATTGTTTTTACAAAGCTTGTGGTTTGATGTAAAGTGGAGCTTCTTCTCTTAGAGTTATTATTCCTTTATGAAAAACGTGAAATTTCATTCTGCGCAGCTTTATTCACTGCATTAATCTTCATTTTTATTCTGCTCAGGGTTTAGTACAGAATTGGACAGGGTGCAGAATTTGCCCTTCTGCGAGACAGAGACATTTGAGGTGAAGTTTGATGCCCGTGGGGCCAATCTGGGAACGATCAATGCAGTTATGCCCATACAGGTTTGGTGAAAACGACATTAAATATCTGAGACAAGCAAATAAATGCTGGATGAAGATGAAATATTGACTTTTTGTGCCTTTTGAGACTGCAAACATCCATCATCATAAACATTCACAAATCTCATGCAGACTTGTACTTTAAGTGATAGTTCATCCAAAAACTAATTAATTACTCACCCTTATGTTGTTCCAAACCTATATCATAGCTTATTGTGACTTGATTTATGAATGTGTCACTGAGTCATTCACCTCTGTGTGATTGACAGGTGACTAAGGGGCCCCCAGTGCAGGTGCGTTTATGTGCGGAAGTCACAATGCCATCTCTCACAGTGTCAAAAGACACCCTGCAGTTTGACACCATCCAGTGCGGGCTGTGTCAGGTGATCACAGTCCAGCTGCACAATGATGGGCCAGTGCCCTGTGAGTGGAGCATCAGACAAGAGGAACGACCAAAGAAGGTACAAGCTATATACAGAACAAACAAAAAGCCAGAGTCATTTTTGTTTTTGAAATAACCGATGAATTGTTCACTGTAAGATTATGATCATGTATTAAGAAAGTAAATGGAGTTCGTTTCGACTTTGAGACTCATTTCCATCATTAATTAGCTTATTTAGTTTAGTAATGAATTATGTATCTGCTTGATATTAATGGGTGTTAGTTGCAGTGTAGAAAATCATTTGTCTTTGTGGCATGTTTGTTGATGCTAATCAGTTTAAGATCTGGATATGGTATGAGGTTTAATTCAGCGCTCTTACCATATGTTGTGGTTTTTCCTCTGATAACGTATCTAGTTTTGTTGTGATTGAATTAAATGGGAATTTATCCCAGATGTTGTCTCTTTGACTGTTTGATCAGATTGACAAGCACACCCCACTGTACCTTAGACGACGGGCTCAGCTGAAACAGCGGCCTCCTCCAGTTGTCTTTGAGTTATTGCCCTCAGATGGCACACTCTATCCTGGTGACAGAACCAACGTGCAGATCAAATTCAGCCCAGCAGAGGGGGTAAAGAAGCACACACTAGCTACGGTTACACTAATTACTTTACATATACACTACAGGTCAAACCTTTACAAAATATTTCAAATAAATGCTGTTCTTTTGAAATGTTCTATTCTTCAAAAAATCCTAAAAAGGTGGTTTCATCAAAATATTAAGCAGCAAAATGGTTTACAATATTAATAATAATAATAAAAAATGTTATTGAGCACCAAATCAGCATACTAGAATTTCTGAAGGATCATTAGACTCTGAAAACTAATGGCTGCCATCACAGGAATATTCAGTTGAAATGTTCAACATTACAAACACAATTTTACCAAACAGTTATTTGATCTAATAAACTGAGTATAGCAATTCCAAACTTTTGAATGGTAGTGTAATAATTATGAATGGGACCTTATGATATCTATGTTCAAGATTAAATCTATATACACTTCATATTTTCTATAAATAAATTACACAAATCAGTTTACCATGTTGAATTTGATTCATTGAAGTACGATGAAGACAATCTGTAGTTCTATTAAGAGGAAAAAAGTAATATGATTAGGTTATGAATAATTCCACTATATTGCTTTGCCTGCAGTAGATCTGCAGCCGGCTGTGTATCTTTATTCAATAGCCTGATTGTTTTCCTTCTGATATGTGTTTTTCAGAGGGCGTACATTCAGAGACTAGTGATAACAGTGTCTCAGAGCACTCAGAAGATCCTGCTGCTGGCCCAAGGTCAGGGAGAAGAGCCTCAGCTGGAGTTTTCCTCCTCAGAACTAGATTTTGGGTCCATCTTGCCCTACTTGGAAGGGAAAGTGGCTGAGGTGGTTGTCCGCAACCCTTGCCCCTTCCCAATGGAGTTTTACTCTCTGGACTTTGACAAGCAGTACCTAGAAGAGGAAGAGGTGAGCTTAATAGGTTCAAAGGTTTTGCTTAGATCTATTTTATTTTCTCTTCGATAGTAATGAGATGACATACTGTTGATTTGAAAATAACATTTCTCGGACCGAATTATCTGAGCTTTATCTTCAGCATTTCCTTAATTGAATGTATATAATTTCAGGTCTCCCAGTGAATCTTATTTCTCAATAATGACCTTCAGATAAATGTTTGGTTCAGTGTTATGCTGGACACTGTCATTCCTATTGGATATTCATCCTCTTCCATTACATCTTTGTGTTCTGATTCTCAGATCTTGCGAATGTTAAAAGGATACGATGCCCAAAATGTGTTACTTCTACCTCCCCGTGCTCCTGGTGAGACTTTGCCCCCAGAACTGTTGGACTTCTACAAAGAGCAGAGCTCACAGGAACCCAAGCAAGGTACTGTATACAGCAACAGAGATTGTTTTAATTATGATTGATGCAGAATTGTATTGTAAAACTACAGCACATCTGACTTTATACATGATTGCAGGTTTTGCCTTTTGGCATAATTTTAAGTGAATTTTAAAGTTCTAACCTATTTTTAAGATTCTATGGAGGGTCTTGAAGATGAAGACAAGGGGGAGACAGCTGCACCATCTGAGGGTGAAACACTCAGTGGGAAAGGTATAGTTCAGACTCAAGGGGGTCGCACACCGGAAGAGAAGCGCAGTGCCGCGTCTAGGACAGCTCGAAGTATCGCACACCAGACGCGCACATTCTATAATATGATTTGTTTGCCCTATAAAAACATGCTACATATTTTTTCTGTATTTTTACATTTTATTCAAGCTGTAAACTAATGTAAGTTGTACAGTATTTGCAGCAGTGGTATCTTGGTATAATTAACAACGGTTTGAAACAAATATGATATTATTTAATATGGAACAATGCATGCGGCGCTCTGTGGCGCGGCAGGAATTTGAACAGCGTCCTGAGTCTTAGCCAGGCGCCACGGACAGACGGCGAATTGCACCACCGGTGTGCGTACACCCATAGAAAACAATGTGTTCGAATTTTAAAGACATGGCGCGATGTGGCGCGATGTGGCGCTTCGCGTCCGGTGTGCGACCCCCTTTACACAACACTAAAGTAAATAAATTTGCGTTCTTTATTAGATTAGTATAATAATGTGTCCTCTCCTCACAGGCCGGACTAAAGAAAACATCAGGAATGGCACTGCAGTGGGGGATCTGGAATTCGACCCTGTGGCTAGAGTTGTTGCACGTCATATGGGCATTGATCTTTCACCAGAAGGCAAGGCTGCTCTTAATCGCCGGGGCATTGCCATTGTTGTTCATGGTGCTCCTCTGTCAGGTACGACTTTATGGATGTACAATGTGCTATTTGTCCTGTTGGAAAGTTCGATCTTATTCAAAAGCATCTGTGTGCAGGTAAAACAATGACAGCAGTTACTCTGGCAAAGCACTATGGGGCAGCGTGTCTCAGTGTGGATGAGGTGGTGCAGGAGGCTGTGGCATCGGGGAACAGCTCTGCAGCCCTGAGGGCGAGGGAACAATGTGCCAAGGTTGCTGTGGTGCATGCTCAAAAGGAAGTAGATGAGGCAGCGTCAGATATGGTGACCTCTGCTGGTCAGGGTGCCGGTGTTCTGAGTGTTGAGGCAGTTGCCAAACACACAGCTGAAGGCAGCCTGACCTGTGATCCTAAAGTCCCCCCGTCATCTGCTTCAACCCGAAATAAAACAAACATCACAGGGCATTCACAGAAGAATAACAGCTCCGGTCGCACTGCTTCACTGGTAACAGAAATAATGTCTTTTCATATGAGGAGAAAACATTTTTACTGAATAGTATTTGGTTCTTATTTTCCAGTAAATCTATCATAACATCATTAAAACAATGTCAGTTTACTTTAGAGTCAAAATCATACAGTATATATTATACCTCATGTACCTAATACAGTATAGATGCATTATAAATATTGTCACGGGCGAGCCAACACAGACACAGTGGGGGTGACGTCATGCCTCGGAGAGGCAGTTTTTATTAAATAAACATAACAAAATAAAGTGTCCAA
>JAUMHP010000073.1:10868020-10878471 GCA_032361065.1 Enteromius trimaculatus | reverse complement strand
TGTACTGTATAGATAGATCTCATCTGTATTCTATTTTAATGAAAAGAAAAACATCAAATGTGTCTTGAACATTTCTAATAAATTTCACTTACAGGTTTACTCTAGTGGCCCCAGAACCGGGAATGCCAGATCTGAACTCAGTGTTCTCCATCACTCCTCAGAAAGGCTCACTACGCCCCAATAATAAGCCTAGCTCTGTCCAGATTATTTATCACCACAACCAGGAGATGTCCATCAGAGATAGCCCAATCCTTTGCTGTCAGGTCTTTTAATCTTACCACTTAAGAGTCTTTATCACACAGTATTTGAAAAATTTTAGTTCTGCTGTCATCAGATATGGAAAATACTGAGTTGTGTTGTATTTTTCCCAGGTTATTGAGCCCAGTTTGGATGGTGGCGAGACCATTAACACTATACCAATCAAAGTGTCGGTTCAGGCACTTTTCTCCAAATACAGTGTCAATCCCTCTAATGATATCAACTTTGGCCCACTGGTGTATGGCTCTCGCAAGAAACAGACACTCATTGTGGAGAACAGAGGTCGCTTTGAGATGCGTTTCACCATTAGGATGTGTAAAAATGCCCCCGTTCCTGCACAGAGGAGAGGGTATGACTACTGTAAAAATATAATTATATGTTGTGGGGAAAAAAAAAAAACACATAATAAAACACAATCTTAGGACAACTTTTTTTCACGTCAAATGATAACTACTATATATACAAAATGTATTTATTTTTTTAAGCTTGGGAAGTAAGAAGCCATCAAAAGACAGTTATGCAACAAAACCACCCAGTGCTAGTGAATTACGACACACTGCGCAGAATGAGCCGGGCATATCAACACAGGTAGGAAAGGTATTTCTTTATTTAAAGCTCTTGGCAGAGTGTACAGTAACAATCTAACATGCAATATTTTCTCAATAATTTGGATATGTTTTTTACAGATACATTTGACATGTGGTATTTTTTCATTGTCTCCGTGCTTTGGGGTTCTGGCACCTGGAGCCCAACAAGTGGTAACTGTGGATTGCAAGGCAGAGCATGTAGGTAGTTGGGAGGAATGTCTAGCTATAGACATCACTGACCGAGACCCTTCTGACAACCCTGACGGAATTCCATACAAGCTAATAGCTGAAGTTTGTATGCCAGGTTTGTGACAATGAATGATTCTATATAATGTTCTGTGATGTAGTATGTTCTCTTCTGTCATTTTTTTGTTCATTCTTTGATGGTTTATAGAGTATTTTGATAACTGCCTAATGGCATAAATTGTCCTTTTCATTAAAGAGAGGAATACATTTTTATTTAACATATTTAACTTTAATTTATACATATATCCATAATATAACCTTATAGTGAAAGGTTTCTTATTCTGGTTTTGAAATGCTAAACTCATTTTTTGTATTTTTATTTTACCGTATATTAGCCATCCATTACTTTTATTACATTGATCTCTGCCCAACTTTATTCACCTTTTAGTGTATGCCTCTGGGTTTAGTGGGCCCTATGGTTGGGGGGCACCCCGGGACTCAGTACCTGTAGGTCCCAGTGGGCCTCATGGTGTAGCTCTTCCTCTGGGCTCATGATGTGTTAAATGAATGATTTGCTGCTTAGAAATCAAGTTTACTAAACTAGTATGAATTATAGTTTAAAACTGATCACACTATCACTGTATTGTTTATAGCAATAGCAAGTACAGACTCAGCTTCTATCTTTGAGGAGCACCGTATCTGTAAGAACAGTAGCATGCTACAGTGTGAGCAATACCGGGACAGTATGGGCGTCTATGTACAGGACGAGAACAAGTTTGTCTTCAACAATGTACTGGTGGGTCAGTTATCGAAAGCCCAGTTCCGGCTGACCAATCCAGGAAAAGTGTCCTGTGAACTCACCCTGGTCATCAAAACTGTCAAGGTCTGTTTGATCGAACTGGTTTTACCACTATTGATAATTTTCTGCCAAATACGTGAGAATTGTATAGCATTTGTTATGAAATATTCTAACTGTTAATTGTTGTTTAACTTTTTTTTTTTGTAATTTAAGACAACGACGCACAATGCAGAGGTTTTTGAGGTGACCCCTACAAAGTTGTGTATCCCAAGCCACTCTCATGCTTTTGTCACCATCACCTTTTCTCCTTTGACTATGCACACATATCAAGCAGTGTTTGAGGCACTTCTGAAAGGGACCGCAAGGTAGCTGCTTTCGGTACAGGTTTGAACTGTCTAGATGGTTGTTGATAGTTTCTTGACGCTTAAGTTGTTCTGTTTTGTCACACAGTCAAACTTCTGCCACCAAACCCAAAGCTCTGGTGTTTGATCTAATGGGTGAAGGCAATTTGCCCAGCATCACAGTTCTGAGACCTATCCAGAGGACTAATCGAGGTCAGCCAGTGCTGCAGTTTAAGCGTTTATTGGTGGGGCGAAGGCAGATTCTTCCATTAGTGATCAAGAACAATGGCAATGTGCCTGCACAAGTAAGATCAAAATGTGTAGCCAATTGTTTATTTCTCTGACTTTCATTTTTATTGTAATAATCATTCTATCCTTGCATTTGCAGGTTAGCATTGTACTACAGTGTCACCCGGAAGTTTTCACTATAAAAGCTGCTCCTGGCACTGTTTGCAGGCTGGCCTCCTCACAAATAGAAAGCAATCCAAGAGAAGGCAAGCCATAATCACAAATGAAGAGTCTGCATAGACATTCTTTCTACAAAATGCTGTTATGATTTGCTTTTTAAATGAGCTATGAAAACAATAACACAAACAGCACCAGATTGTTTTGGGCAATCTTTCATTAGATTGGATGTCATTGTTTATAATCAATAAGAGCTGGTTTTATCACAAAATGCAATGATCAGTTTCATGTTTGACCAAAGAAAGCAGCTACTGACCAATCAGAAAAATTTACTCTAGAGAGTCGTATGATAAACTATATAAATATTTAAGAATTTAATAAAGTCATTTCATGGTTTCTGATTATTACTGTTTTTTTTATTTATTTTTTTTTTACAGAGTGCTATAGTGTAGGAGAAGGAACAGAGTGTTATGACGTAGAAACCTTTAGCTTGAGGCAGGCATCCATAAGCAGTAGATTGAAATAAAGAGAACAGTAGCATGAGAAATGCAACAAAAACATTTTAAAATCAAATTTGTGAAACATATATGCTTTTTTCCTTTTCAGAGACGCAACAAGTACATGTGGCCTCTCTGATTCTCATGGCTGCACAACAAGCAGAGTTCCAGGTCGGGTTTCATCCAAAGGTGGCTCAGAGGTTTGAGGCCTGCTTGAAGTTAATGGTAAAGGATAACCAGTATGATCAGACAGTTGTGCAGCTTGTAGGTGAGGGTTACCATGACATCATCATTCTGGACAACATTGGCAGCAAAGTTCAGCAGGACAGCATTGAAAGTAAGTAATGAACAGGACATGTATTTATCCTTGATGCTTAATGGAATTTTTGCTTTGTTCTAAAGCTTATTTAAAATGAAATTTGAACCATTTATTTTAGGAATATTTTTGTTTTCTGTACCCACTGTTGCTAATTATGGTAATTATGGTAATTTCTTCTGAATGCTTCTCTCAGGCCTGTCTGACCTTCTGGATTTTGGGGACTGTCACGTGGGCCGCACATACCAAGAATCTTTCACCATGACAAACTCAAGCAGCTCTAAGGTGCTGCGCTTTGAATGGCTTCCCTGTGGCCCACAGCTGAGCTTTTCTCCAAAAGTTGGTCACCTGCATGCAGAATGCTCTAAAGTTGTGACAGTGAACTTCTGCTCAGAGGAGCCCATTGTGCTGAACGCACAGACAATAAAATGTAAAATCTGCAGTATTACCTTTCAGCAGCCTGTGGACCAGGTTCCAGACTGGGATGACTGTCATAGGACTGTTAAATGGATGGATGCAGATAAGTCATCACAACAACCAACCAAACGGAAGGTGAGTCTAATAGAACCAATGATAGAGATGACAATAGTGCAAAACAGAATAATAGCACACTGTCAGGGAAAAAACAGTAAGGAAGATGCATTAAATAGTTGAAAAGTTCAAATGAGCCTGCTTTTTAGACTAAGATAGCAACAAACCAAGTATTAAATTAAAAGTTGTTAGATTAAAACTAACCTCTTATCTTATATTATTATAAGATTATTCTCATAATCTTGTCACTGTGATTAGGTAGTAGCGACAGACCCGGAGCCTCCTCACTCTGTGGTGGAGTACTCCTCAAGAGAGATGGAGCTGATTGTTAGTGCCACATGTGATCACGCCAAATACCAATGTGATACTGGACCCATTCATTTCAAAGACACAATGCTGTATCAGACCAGAGTCTTTCAGTGAGTTTAAAAGCACTCATACAATGTTTGCTTAGAGATTAATTTTGCACATTGAATTTTTGGATTTTCATAAGTGATGTTATGTTTTTTTTAGCCTTCAGATGGAGAATAAAGGCAGCATTAAGCTGGAGTATTCCTGGCAGGTTCTGATGGAGACATATGGAAAGACTGCATGCTTTGAACATGGAGGTAAACCTTTTGTCTTAAAATGCATGTGGTTTGGTGTATTACAGAAGTATGTTTTTATAAGGATTTTCATTAGATGCATGTAATCAAAAAAAAAAAAAAAAAACTTTACTGTATGTAATGTAATTAATAAATCTGATGGATCAGGTAGGACTTCCCGCTCGGCTCAAGGTAGCAGGACACCAGAAAGACCAGCGAGCTCTCTGCAGAGTGTGTCCTCTCTACTGCTAGGAGACCCAGAGCTTCCTCCCTTCAGCGTTGAACCTGAAGTAGGGCTTATCAGCCCAGGAGTGAGTCAAACTTTCCACATCCGGTTCTCCCCTCTGGAAGTCGCTGAGTTTAAGGCCAGTTTAATCTGCAGGTCAGACTATAAGAGGTGCAATTATTTGCTGGTTATGACTGTTGCTCAATTCTTAACTTTCTAATTTTTAATTTGTAGCATTGCTAATCTGAAGGATCAACAGAGTCCAGTGATCACTGTAAGTGGTCGCAGTTTGCTGCCTTACTGTCATTTCCACCTAAAGGATTCAGACTACCTCACTGGAAACAGGCGGAACCCTGAGCCCCACAGTCCGCTCACTGTGGACCCCAATACCAGGGTTATAGAGTTCACCTCAGTGGGTATCAGCACATCTGTCTGCAGGTATAACATTTCACTGAATTCTTTTGACTTTGATTGGAGTCACATATACAAACAAACATAACATGCATGCATATGTATATTTCTAGATACTATATTATATATACTTGAATTATACATACTTATAAATATATTATGCATATACTGTAGTGTGCATGGATTTGATCATGCTTACAAGAATACTGTAATATTGTAAAATGCTATTCAAAATAACTGTTTTGTTTTTAATATATTTTCAAATGTCATTCATTCCTGTGGTGATGAAGATGAAATTGAATTTAATTAAAACGTTGGTGATTTATTATTGCATAACACAAATAATAAATGCATTATTTTCTCTCAGGGAATTTGGTGTTATTAATCCCACAAACAAGCCATACTCTTTCATCTGGAGATGTGAGGACTTGGGCAAATCTTCTTTCAGCTGCCTTACACCAAACAGGTCCATTCAGCCGGGGAAAGAAGTGAAGGTGTTTTTTTTTTTTTTTTTGAGATTTTAACATTTTGTTGCAAATATTCAGTTTTTCACACATGAATCGATATTAAATTTTATCTCGATCTTAATCTTAATTTTCAGGTCTCATTTGAGTACCAGGTTCTCAACTTAGATTTAGTGGAATCCTTTTGGACCTTCTTAATCCCTGAGCACAACTTGTCTTTGCCCTTTCTGCTGGTGGGCACTGCTAATGAGCCTGTTGTCTATATTGATCGAGCCCACCTCAATCTAGGCAGCTTGCTACTAGGTGAGGTTTCAAAAAAATGCTGAAGTCTAACATTTCACCCAAAAAAATACACTCTATCATCATTTACTCACCCTCATGCTGCATTCTTTTCCTATTGACTTTCAATGTGTGGGCAAAAGGCACTGAGACTATATGCAAATTATGACAGCTGTAACTGAAATGTGAAGAACTGGTTTAGATATATAGATTTTATTATGATGCTATTGGTAACATATGCCAGTCTTTTCAGCAGGAGTGTCCATCTGCTTTTGTGTGCAGGGTTTGAAACTCATAAGACTGTGTTTGTGGTGAACAGAGAAGATCAACCATTCCATTTTATTGTCCAAGAGTCTTCGTGCCACTCTGAGGGCTACCAGGACAGTTTGGTGCTGGAGCCTATGAAGGGAACAGTTCCACCTAAAGACAAGTATGTTATTTCATATAAAGTCTAAGACATGACAATCATATCTTCTTTGAGAAAAGAAAAAAAAATCTGGAATTTGAACACTGGTCACAACATCTGCTTCTGACAGGATCCCGTTGGTCATACGGATCACTCCCACTCGGGAGGGAGATGTGGCTTTTAATCTAGTAGTGACAGTGCGGAGGAAGCTGCAGCCGCTGACCATGAACGTGAAGGGAGAGTGTTACAGCATGAATGCTCATGTGCGATATGAGAACCCCGAGGGATCCATCACAGAGCTCTCATCAAACCAGATTCATCCTGTGGACTTCAAACAGGTTCAAATTTATGTGAAGTTATGCCAGTATATTGTGTGAGAGACATGTCTTTGGCAGAGTTCCAGCACAAAACATTTAGATCAAACTTTCTGCCACTTCCTGTTATCTGTTCCCTAAACAGGTGGAGCTTAACGATAAATCCACATGTACGTTTGTGGTCTCTAATCCTGGGAAATTCAGTTTAGATGTTGAGTATGACCTGTCTGGGCCGGCAGTGCTGCAGCCCCACCTGCAGGTCGAACCTAAATTGGACACAGTGGCTGTAGGTGGACACAGTTCCTGCAGCTTGACCTTTTGCCCTCAGAGGAAATGTGTGCTCAAAGATCTAACTTTTTCTGTCAAGGTAGACCCTGTCTCTTACCTCATGTCCTTCTTATTGAACAAAAAATTATTTACATCATTACATTTCTGCATTGGGTTTTGTTCTTTCCACTGTTTGTAGGTAAAGAATGGGCCGATATTCTGTTGTGCACTAAAGGGCTCAGCTGTGGCTCCAGATTTGGAATTTTCTTTCCTAAAACACAACTTTGGAAAGCATTTCATATATTGTGTTGGTATGGCACCTGTTACACACACACTGGTGATCAGCAACAGAAGCAGCAAAGGAATCAGGTAAAAAAAAAACTGAAAACTGATTACATTTGCAAGTTCACAAAGCAAAGTTTCATAGTTTAATGCGCTGGTATTTATTCAGTCTAGACTGCTTGTTCTCCAACACACCTGTCTTGGAGGTCAGCTTCACCCCTCAAGTCCTTTCTCCTGGTGGTTCCATGGAGGTTGTCTTCTCATTCTACCCGCGCAAAACAATTCGTTACCGTGAGAAGGTGGTTTTTGAGGTGAACAAGTGCGCCAAACAATCGGTGGAGATCCTGGGTCAGGGCGTTGAGATGAAGGTGACAAAATGTAGAGTTTTGAATAATCCCACATAGCTACATCCTGATATAATAGATAGCCTTCCCTGTTCTTGTCTTAGATTGATTTGGAGGACTCAGCTCATAAGGTGGTCAATTTTGGAGCTCTACAGACTGGCCAGCAAAGTCAGAAATTGATCCCTCTGGTGAACAACAGCCACGTTTCCCTTACTTTTAGTCTTCGCAGACACTCTGATAACCTTCTTCAGGACTCTAAGGTAACACCTGTACACCAAGTAATTTTTTAAGTTGAATGAAAAAAAATCTCTTTTGCTCACCAAAATTTGGACCTGAATGTACGTGAACAAATACATTAATTTTATACTGCGTTGCATACCTTACTTAAAAAAAACGTTATGTTTTTGCAGATCTTGTCAGTGCGACCAGAAGGGGAGGTGACACTAAAAGAGGGGGGCGGCCGCTGTGTGGTGGAGCTACTCTTTTCTCCTGAACAGCGCATGCCTCCTTTTGCTGAGGAGCTGCAGCTGGAGTGTTTAGGTGCTGTTCGCCCCCTGCTGGTCATGAAGGGATGTTGTCAGGGAGTGGAGGTCAGACTGGACACAGACTACCTGCAGTTTGGAGCTGTGGTCCAGCGCTGCCAAGCCACTCGTCGCATTATAATGCAGAACACAGGAGACATTGGTGCGAGGTACACGTCCCAAAACCTTAAGCGACTGATTGCATCTAATATGTGTGGTTGGTTCAGTAAATGAGTGTAATATTACATGGTTTTTCCATGTTCTCTTCAGATTTAAATGGGATGTAAAGGGTTTTGCTCCAGATTTCATAATTTTCCCTGCTGAGGGCTACATCACTCCAGGAATGGAAGTATCCCTTGAAGTCACCTTTGCCCCTTCTGAGCTGAGTCAAGATCTGCGCTATGATGATCTCTGCTGTACTATAGAGGGGGGCAATCCATTAAAACTCACCCTCACCGGGTCCTGCATTGTCCCTCTGGTTGCAGCAGAGGTGAGGTGTTGAAGGAAACACAAGTCTGAATGTAACAGCGTGTCAGAATTTCCTGAAACCTTTTATGTTTGCTAATATTAGTTGTGCTGATGAAATTCATTGTGTGTTTTTTTTTTACTTTCTCTTTGGTGTGAGCAGGAGGTGAATTTCGTGTGTCAGGTGCGCAGTCAGTGTACTCAGTCTCTGGCTCTACCCAACCGCATTACCCAGCGCTCGACACTAAAATGTGTCATAGAGGGAGAGCACTGGAGCGGGCCGCCCACTCTCCTCATCGAGCCCCTGCAGCAGAACACCTATGAGATCACATACAAGCCAGTGGTTATGACTGCAGATGGGCAAAGGCATGAGGTATGACACTCTCTTTACAAGAGGAAGGCTATTTCCAGTAATTATTTTTGAATTGTTCAGTCAAAATAAAACAAGTGTGTAAACAGCCGATATAAAAAAAAAACCAAAAAACAATGTCCATACAATTAAAGAAAAAACTAATTATATGTTATTTTCCACTGTTAATGACATGTCCCTTTGATGTGGTGCAGGGCTCCATTTTCTTCTCTTTTCCTGATGGCAGTGGAATACTGTACATATTGCAAGGCACATCCGAGCCACCGAAAGCCGAAGGCACAATAACCCAAGAGATCAAATGCAAAAGCAACCACTCACAGACAGTATCTGTCCACAACTGGCTTCCCAGACCTCAGAGGTACCTCATCTACGAGAAAAATATACATGCCGACATAATAATCACAATACAATATTTCACAATAATTTCTAATAAGCAATTTGTTTAAAAATAAAACACTATTTTTTTGTCAATTAAGATGAATTACATAGATCTCATAATCAACAGATAGTGATGCTAGAATTCACTAAAATAAATGATATTTTTTTACTGTAAAATGCACTATTATCCTGTTTAATAAACTTTACTTGTCATAATCTTGATTCATTACCCATAAACATACGGTTATTGCACATGCATGAACATTTAAATCATGAAAATGCCCATAAAACAGCTCACAATACAGTGCCTCTTGGGATATGCTTTGTAATGATCGTAAAATCTTTCATTGACATAAAGCCTCAGTTGCAAATGATATTTTGCTTCTTAGTATAATTTATGTTTTATCATTCTTTGTTTTCTATCCTGCTGCGTAGGTTCCGTGCTGTGATGGAGCTCATCAAACCAGATCGTTCAGATGGCATTGTTTCCCTAAAGGGCCTGGAATACGTTGATGTACCTGCGCTGGATACAAAGAATTACACACTCTCCTTCTTTACTTATAAAGAGGGCCAGTACAATGCTAAAGCAAGTTCCATCATGTGCTCATAAAAAATGTGCTAATACAGACTAGTTTGCTTATAAAACAAATTTATGGCCTCATAAAACATCATTATATTTCTTACATAGGTGACTTTCAAGAACGAGACAACAGGCGAGTACCTCTTCTATAATCTCAGCTTCAAAGTCACGGCTCCAGGAGTGATCAGCACTATAGAAATGGCCACCCGGGTGAGGCAGATCACGTCAGGGTTCGTGGAGGTGGAGAACCCACTTCTAGTTGATGTGCCGTTCTCTGCAGAGTGCCAGGATGCAGACATCTGTGTTCCTCCACAGTTCCTCGTGCCTGCTCAGTCTAAGGTAAATGAACTTTCAAAAACCAGCCCAGTCACACGTTTTTTTTTTCGTGGCACGAACACGATTATTTCTCTATGCATCCAATGGAATCCTAGTTTTACATTTGTGCTGGAGTTATGAAAATAATGAAATATTCGTGACCCTGACACGAATAAATAGATTTCGTGCTAATTTCGTGATATAGTCACGACCTGCTGTGCGACTGGGTTGTCAAAAACACAGAGCTCTTGATATATGTTAGTGTGAGACCGCAATCCCATAAAGCAGGGGTCACCAACATCGGTCCTGGGCGGGCCGGGGGGAG
>JAUMHP010000073.1:10844835-10867920 GCA_032361065.1 Enteromius trimaculatus | reverse complement strand
GCTTGATTAGCTGCTTCAGGTGTGTTTGATTAGAGTTAGAGCTAAACACTGCAGGACACCGGCCCTCCAGGACCGAAGTTGGTGACCCCTGCCATAGGTGCAAAATAGGTTCAAACATGCTCTTTTGGGCATTAAGTAATGGTGCAAATACCAGTAAAGTGACTATTGGAGACTTTAGAGAATCACGTTGCATGATTTACTTCAGTAACTTTTATGTCTGAAAGAAAAACTCCTACAAATGCTTATGCAATAAGGTCAGAATAACCACAGAATAACTTTCTCTATGCTTTTTCATTGCTCATGTTATTGCACTGGTGCAAAATGTTCATAAATTTAGCGCTACGTAGTAAAATAATCTGTTTCTGAGCATCATTTATGATTCCAAAAAATAGAATTAAGAATTTGTTTCCACAAAAGATCAATATATTTTTTTCCTGCTTGTTATGTGTAGGGCTCCAGAGTGTTTTTAAGGTTTAGTCCACCCGCAAAATAAAAATTCTGTCATTATTTACTCACGCTCTTGTTCTTTTTAACATTTATTTCTTTTGCTGAACATCAAAGAAGGGATTTTGAAAAAGGTTGGTAACTAAACAGTTTTGGCATTTTTGTCCATACAATGTTACAAGTAAAGTCAATGGTAACTGAAACTGTTAAGTTACAAACATTTTTCAGAATACGTTTCTTTGTGCTCAACAGAAGAGAGAAAGTCATAAAGGTTTGAAATGACAAGAGGGTGAGTAAGGGATTACAGAAAATACATTTTTGTGTGAACTATCCCTTTGTGAAATCCATTTAAAATTATTTTAAAATTAGAACGAAATAAAATAGTTTATTAATGTCAATGAAGGACAAACATTTTTTGTTGTTTTTTATTGCTTAGGTCACACTGACATTTGAATATCAGCCTCTGTGTGAGGGAGAGTCCACAGCCCGGCTGGTGTTGTACGCTGCTGAACTCGGACACTTTTTTTATGAGCTTCAATTGAAAGCCCTGCCTGCACCCTTTGAGAAGCCTCTGTATTTCAGAACACCTCTTGGCAGCAAACACAGCGTAATGGCTAAGTTCACCAACTTTTCTCGTGTCAAGACCGAATATATGTGCAAGGTAGGATCCCTTATTTCCCATTATTATCTATCTGACTTTATCTTTGTGATAAAACACTGATTTTTTTATTATCCTATTTTTTCTTCACACAAGGAAATAAGTCATGGGTTGAAATGACATGAGCAGCTTAAATTCTAATGTCTTCTGTTGAAACATTTAAATTTTCTTTCTAACACAGACGGACAACCCAAACTTCACTGTGGAAAAGAATGTTAAAGCAGCAGCGGGGAACCAAACTGGCACAGATATCAGTGTGATGGTTCATTTCGAACCTTGCCAAGTGGGAGACATCCAAAGCCTGCTCACCATCTCCTCAGACTTTGGAGGGGAGTATGTCTTCCCTCTGTATGGCACCTGCGCCCCACCTAAAGCTCAGGGTCCCCTCACCATCAGCTCAGGATCTAGTGTCTCCATTTCCTTTAAAAATGTCTTTCAACAGGCCACCACCTTCTCCTTCCAGGTGGACAACCCTGCCTTCACTGTTAAGGGTGCAGAGACTATTTTACCACAAAAAACGCAGCACATACAGGTTATTTTTGACGGGCCTCCTACGGGCTCCAGAGGCCCATGTCATGGAAAGCTGACAATTTCTTGCCCACGTATGGAGGGACATGGACAGGGCATCTGCTGGGTTTACTACTTGAAAGGTTGCTGTCCAGAGCTTCCTTCAGAGAAAAGAACATCATGAAGAAAGATCCATGTTGTTAATTCAATAAAATATTTAATGGTAATGGTTCAAAAACAGCAAAAAAATTTGCTGAATATAAAAAAATACAGTAAGATTTTTCTTAAATTTAAAAAAAATACTTTAATTTATTTTTAGTCAGTCTTTTGATTTTAAGAAATATGCTAAATTTCACAAAATACAAATGTATTGTAAATAATAAAAAATGAACATTTATTCAGCACTTGAGTTTGCAGTTTGAGTTATACCGGTTAATTATCAAGTTAACTGCTGTTTCTTCTGGGTGCTCTTTTTTTAGTCCACCAGGAGGTGCACTTGTTGCTCCTACATCACCTTTAACATGTCCCATCTACTCGGTGCTTATATTCCCTCTAGGTTCATGACTCAGATACAGATATTTGATTGTGTGTGTGTGTGTGTATGTGTTGCCAGCAGAGTCTGGTTCATACTCATGTGCAGTATGAATGTGTGTGAAATCTCTTGCATGCATCTCTTATTTTCCCTGCCAAGCCTTCCTGCTTTATTTTTGCATTTTCTAGCCATATTTGCATTATCTCAAACAAAGTGGGTGGGTGAATGAATTCAGAGAGACAGGTTGACATTAGATGCTACTCTTCTTATTGTCAACTAAATCTATTGAAAACAAAATGTGTTAATTGAAATAAAACTCATATATATTATTTTATATACAGTTTTTTTAATACAGTATAGTTTTAAAACATATCTTAGATGTATGAAATATATTTAAACTACATTTTAAGCAATATCTATATATATAAATGTATAAAAAAGTAAAAAAAAAAGAGTGACTGTCTGTGTTTATCCAACCTCAGATGCACAGGAATCAAAATAACCGTTTAGTAGTTTCATTTTACCCCCTGCTCATTCTGTGATGCACCACTGAGTTTGTTTACGTGCTGAAAAGAGAGGCCTGTCACCTCTACGCACAAACTGGCTGCAAGGGGAGTTGATCTGAGCGTGTCCAAAGACAAGGGATTACTGCTTGTTGTAATTATCTGAGCACCCTCTGTGGTGAAGAAGGAGTAACAGGTTGCTGTGAGTTGCCCTACATTAAAGAGATGCAACCAATCACTTTTTTTCTGTTTGCCTAAATGCCTCCCTATAGGAACGCAAACTGTAGGGGGGTTGTATTTGGTGCCAATTAAATAAAGGCCTTTTTAGTTGGGATGACTTAATCACCCCTCGTAAAGGGCAGGACCGGGGAGCCTTTCAGCAGTCTTTCAACTCACAAAGGTCATTTCAGACCGTTATAGAGACAGTAAGGTTATGAGGGAATGTGTACCCACCCCAAAAATTGTCAAGCTGCTGTTTTTTTTCTTTACTGACGTGATACAAATTCCGGATGTTGACAGCAGACAACAGATTATATAGATCATGAGTGGGTACATGGAGTGGGTAAACCTCATCAACATGAGTGGGTTTAGGGAGGTCAGACGTAAGGCTTGAACTCTTACAAAAAGTGGAAACAAAAGGTTAAGGGAACTTAATAAAAGATGCTTTGTTTTCATACAGGCTGTTTGAGTAATAGCAGCATGTATTTGTCCCCAAATAGACGCAAGGAGGATTGGCTTTTTTCACTGCAATGTTGATAAAGCATGACAAATACAGTCATGTATCATTTTATAAAGATTTAAAGTGCCCCTGTTATGGATTTTTAAAAATGAGCTTTAATACACTTTAACACAGCTCTGCGTGAAGGAAAACATCCTGCAAAGTTTTAAATACGAATGTGCACTGTATATGAAGTTACTGTCTCTCAGAAGAATAGACTCTGAATCACTGAAACGCCAACTTGATGATCTTTTCACATTTGTCTGCATGAAAATGCAAATTCATTCTTTGTCACTAGGTGCCGCTTAAGCTCACAAACACTGCTTTAAATGAAATCGACCCGTCACCGGAGAGGTTTGGAAAAATGAATCGGTGAACAAATGTTTGCTGTTGAAGAAATAAGGTTTAAAGAAAATGAAAGCGTTTTTGGCCTTGCATGCATAACAACCTGTTGTTTGGGACTCCCAAAACCAAAATATGAACTTTTCATAACCATAATTTTAACTTTAACCATCACAAATATTTTAAACCGAAATTAGTACATTTACCTGTGTCATATAGTTTGCATATGGCGGGTTATCTATGCACAGTTACAATAATTAACCTATAGTAAAATGCATTAGCCGCTGATTCTTTAATTTTTGTAACTGTGCATTTATTTTAATATAGCTAATTTTTTGTGCGTAATACACACAAATTTTACTGTCTTGATACAGTTATGGACTGTGCAAATCATACGTAAATGTATAGTTGTTTAGAAATAAAACCAAACAATCAAAGTTAATATAGCTAAACCTATCCACAGATTAAACACAGCTTTGCTACACTAACCAACCAAGGTATTTGTAAATTATATGCTTATTCAAATCGTCAAAAATAGTAATAATACGCTTTTACTTTAATAAAACCCATAGTTTCTCGAAAATCATTTTCGAAAGGGATATCCACAAATGGTAGATCTAAATAACAGAATTATTATACTAAAAACCAGAACTAAACAACATTAGAATAGTTATTGTCTGGGATCGATGGGCATTAACATTGATTCCTACTTTATAAGCTACTCTCTCTCTCTAAAGTGCAAATAGTGCTTTTCTAGTTAATTTTTCTGCATCTGAGCTAAATGGATGGCACTTATTAAACTGCTCCAATTAAGTGTGACAGAAGGGGTGAGTTTTGGGATCTGCTGCTGCTGATGTCATAGAGGAGGAGGGATCGCCCCCATAGCGCGCAGCATGAACGCTCCGCGGCAAAAGGATGTGTGAACAAGCAGCGCGCTACTGCAGGGACGGCGTCCACAAACTGCTCCACAAAGAACAAGCCAAACTCCGGGCACAGGACAGCAAAGACCAGCCCAAACCCGGGGCTCAGGACAGCGAGACAGCGACGGCTGCACAGTCCGGAAACAGCGGCACTCAGCCCGGTGGAATTGACGGGCTCGTCCGCTGGATAGTCACCAAGATGAGCGACAATAAAAGCATCTCTACTCGGGAATATGTGAAGGAGGAGGCGGCGGTGGCTCAGGAGCAGTTCTTCGCACCGGAGCCCCGAAAGGGCATCTCTGTCATTTTGGATGTAGGTGTTTGATATTTTATTAATTCATGTATAAAGAAATTTGAAATGCATGCACTCGTTTGCAAACTTTAATTGTCTTAATTCATTAGTAGATTCAACAGCCCCAGAAGTGTTGAGTGATCCCATAATTAGACAAATATATAATATTAGAATTAGATTATTAGAATATCACATACTTTAGATAACTTGGCAACCTTTAATACTCGATGAATTACAGCATTATGCATTTTGACATCGACCTACTTAACTTTTTTTATCCAATCCAACCATTTTGCATAATTTTACACATCCCTGTGTAATGTAGCCTACTTTATTACACGGTTCTCTGGAGTACTTAATTCTGAATGTCTTATCGTGAGCAATCAATTTTTGTATTATAACCGAAATTATAGCTTATATTTCACCGTTGCCGTTGGCAACACACCTGCGTTTCTCTCGCGCATCATTCCGCGCGCTGTCTCGATTCTTGGCGCCACCGTGCGACTCGAAAGGCTCGCTACGTGTGTTGCGTGTAATAAAAATGGCCTGTATTAATTTTATTATAGGCCTACATAATGTGAGCATAAAACCTTTGACGGATGGATAGAAGTTTAAAGAGTCCACAAACAAGAAACTAACGACAAACAGGTAAAAAACTGTATCATGCTTAACTGTATCATAAAAACATAATTTTAGTATAATATTTTGCTGCAGTTTTATAATGTAGCTATACATAATGAAATGTTTTGTTTTTTTTTTCTCAGTGGAAGCTTTAAGGTGATCTACAACCAACAATGTAGCCTAAACTGATAATTTATGTGCAAGTATCGATAATAAGTGGGATAATGCACAGGCACGTGGGGATTATTATAAAGTAACCCTATTTAGGGTGTGACAAAGTGCTTACCACTATAATAAGACGCGTACATTCACAGTCATATCGAAATACGGTTGAGCTTGTATGTTATATTGATAATCTAAACATACTCTCTGGTATGAAACAGCAATGAAACATCCAGCCGAACCTTTCAGTGTCTTAAGATTATACAACTGTTCTTTTGCTCTGATTTTAGGGCCGTATCTCAGATTGAATCTAAATAATTTATTGCGCTTTTCCTGTGAGCCTGGCAGTTATGCTTTGTGGTTGGCTGCTGTGGTGAGGTCTCAGCAGTATTGATTTAGTAGGTCAAAGTATTGCCTCAGTATTGTTCATCGGTGCTGGATAATTATGTGTATCTGATGGTCATACCTCTCGAGATTTGTGCGTAGCTTTTAGGGGGAGAAGTTAAAACATTTAAGTGAGTGATAAGTAGTACAGACCTAGACCCAGATACAGTCTCAGGTAACCAGACTGTAAAGTAGAGGGGACAAAAACTAATTAAAAACCTCAGAAAAAGACCAGAGGCACCCTAGTATAAATACAACAGCAAATGTGTAGAAAATGAATAAGGGAGGGGTTAAGCAGATAATGAGGTGCTGTAGATAATTTGTCTTTTATGGATAGTGAGCATGTGTACATGATTTCTCTTGGAGACTTTCGGTACGGAGCGCAGGTGCTTGTAGGGGAATTGATTTCCCCCAATGCTTTGTGAGAGAATTCCATTACTTAACTCAATCTATCTCTACCAAATGACGCGTCTGCTGCCACGTCTGTTCCAGGTTCAGCTATCAGCCCTGACCGAGCTTTAAAACAGCATTGGTAAAACAACAGAGCCACAGAGTGCCATCCAGCATTGTGAATGCACCGGCTAGACGGGTTATGGATTCAGGGTGTGTTGAATTCTCTCAGCACGGCTTCCCCAAGCTAACAGTGAAAAGTAGAGCAGTGTTTCACAGTTCACAATATTTCATCCTTACATCATCATGTCTCTGGTCCCAGACCTCATCTGGCTTAAGGGAGTAATTAAGTGAATTTAATGTTTTTTTGAACGTTTCTTTTCCACTGGGGTTGAACGTTGTGCACTAAATTACAGTAGCGCTGCAGTTCACGTTTTGAAAGTGAGGATGCTGGATGTGTGAGGATAGATAGATGATCAAGCGGTCGCCGTGCATGACATTTCCTAAAGACTTTATTGCACTATGGATTTGAACTTCAGAGTACAAATATATTTGCCATTTGTTCAGCGAACTGGATTTGAGCCAAATTGAGAATCAATCCAATTGACTTAGCAAGTCTAAATGTGAGTCCACATATTAGTTCCTATTAAACAAGTCCATTCGTTGAGTCACACTCTCTCCGTTCTTTATAAATCTTCATCTCCTTTTGCCTAAGACTTCTTTCTCTCTTTCTTTGTTCCATCTTCTTTTGTCAACACAAAGACTATGTGTTACTAAGAGATTTGTAGCCTTCATGGGCCAAAGAGGACATTTGGGAACAAGCACAATTGTCATAAAGCAGAGCTTTATTTTTTTCCTGTGTTGTCTGGATTTGGTCCAGCTGCAATATTTGATTTGATTATTGTTCTAGATAGATAATCATTTGGTTCAATTCCTCTGGCTGTTCTTCGTTTTTTTAGCTGGTTTCTCCGGAATGTATTTTCCTAAGCATTTTTTTCCATTTATAGACAAATTAACTGTGAATTTGAATATATGTATTAACTGTAGTAATTATTTAGTTTCTCCTTCTCTTTTATCAACTTGTAGCTTTGTAGTTCACATTAGCACTTTAGATCTTTTGGTGGCTGTCCCCTATTTCTGTCAAACAGAGATATATCTTCTGAGGTGCAAACAAACTGGGTCACCCACATTAAGGGACTTCATATTGTCAGACCATACAAATGGTATTTAACAACCTCATACCTTTAGTGAATCTGTTTTATTCTCACACTTCAAGCAGTCGGTCACACCGAAGAAAGAGTGATGTAATTCCCAGCTAATGGTGGTTCTGTTGTTATTTTTTACTCTTTTTACTTTTTAAACCGTCGGCATCATCTGATACTGTTACTGTGATCCAGTTTTGTATTCTGTTGCTTAGTGGCTCTACAAAAGTTCGCAAAATATGTTTCGTTAAATATATATTTTGGACCACTATTAATACTACCATGCCATTAATAATCCCAACATTATGTCCAAAATAGGTCCAATAGTTATTATTATGACGTACACTACTAATCATTTGGGGTCAGTAAAATTAAGTTTTTCTTGAAAGAAATTAATACTTTTGTTCATCAAGGACAAATTAATAGGTAGAAAATGTATAGTAAAGACCTAAATTGTTTCATTTAAATTTGAGAATCTTGGGAAAAAAAGTTTTATTACCGTTTCTACAAAATTATAGTGGGATAATCGATTTTATCTGTGATAATAATAAGACATATTAACATAACATATTTGAATGATTTTTAAAGGATCATGTTACACTGAAGTAATAGCTGATGAAAATGTAGCATTGCCATCACAGGAATAACGTTGTTTTTTTTTCTCAGATATTTACTGCACACAATTAAAAACAGACATACTGTATGAAAAATACTAAAATAATAATACAAAAAGCATGATTAAAAAATATCACAAGATTTTCCAGTTGTGTAATAATATTACTGACCAATCAGAAAATATTTTCTTGTATCTTTTGATCAAGCTTAAATTAACATAAAATACTTTTTTTTAACACCATAAACAATATTCTGATTCATATTCTGGCCAGCCAATCACATGTTATTGTCCCTGTTGCAGGTAAACCCCTGTTTGATAGAATCTAATAATCCTAGCTGTTAAGTTGTAATGCTTTTTATTGTTATTTATTTAAATATACTTGTTTATATGGTTAGTTTCAGTATTTGTATTTAGCTTTTTCTTTGCAAGCCACAAAATAAGAGCACCCCTTTTAAAGTCTCGTGTAGCCAGACCTTCTGACTGATGGCTGGAGTTCTGGAATTCATAGCCGCTTTCTTTGGTCAAGGCCCGCCCATAAGGCCGTTTGAACGACATGTCAAACAACCAATCACAGTTTGTTTCGTCCAGAGTCACGTGGAAATGTCCCCACAACAACAGCAGAGAAAATCCCGATGAGACGCTCACGGTAAACATTTGTTTGAAGCATATCTCTACACTTTTTAACACCCACAAGCAATGCTGGAGACCCGAACACAATCTGTTCGTCTGTTGTTTGCCAGCAAACGCGGATGATATCCCCTTCTCAGTTAGGTACTTCACTTGATCTTCTATAATACATAGGAGGGGACGCACAACTAGTAAAATTGGATCGCATTATTTTAAGAATCCAACGTTTAACTGATCTTAATAAATGCTTATTCTTACTCATGTTAACACGACAGTTTTTTTCCGGCAATCACACGTCTGCGCTTTGTTTCCCAGTGTCCGAAAATAAACGCGACACCCGCGTCCCCCGGACATCCGATAAAACTTAACCAATCATTTGATGACTTCGACATTCCTGAAGGGGTTCCAGTTAAGCGTAACATATGCATCAGACGTTTAGTCAACGTTCCGTCTGAGGCTGAGACTACCCCTTCTACAACAACTTTGGAGTCGAGAACCGCTACTGGCAAATAATGCTGCAGACACTTTTGCTTCAAGATATAAAATGGCCAAGAAGATTAAATACCAATAGTGCTTTTTAAGCGCTTTTATCAAATACATTCAAATATTGACTGAACAAGCCTAAAGTCACTGTTCCCACACTCACTCTCCTCTTTAATGGTTGAGAAATATGCGCCTAGTTGAAACGAATGAAAAAACCCATTGTTGTTTGACTGCAGATGTTTCAGTGGTTGTCCCGAGGTCCGTTTATCCCTTCTGTGTGGCTTTTGCGTTTGTTCTGTGATGGTGAAGCATCCTGACAGGTGGAATGCTGTTAGCTGTCAGGATTGAATGAAGCAGCTGGCTCTTCCAATTGAGAAGTGATTTAGACCGTCAACAGAAGGTGATCACTCTATTGAAGCAGATCAAATTGTGTGCTGTCAATACGTGTTTCAATTATCGGATGTTCGGCACAAGCTCCCCTTCGAGACACAAACATGCATGTCCAGTAATAAACATGCACCTCTGTTCTTGTTTGTGCAGAGTGGACATCTACAGTAGATTTGATCATGACAATTCGCGCTTCACTGTGTTTATTTATTTAGAAAATGAGAGATGCTGAATGGATCGACTGCTGTAAAATTAGCCTGCAGCGAGTAACGCTTCCCAGCACATTCTATTGACTGTGATTTTCCTCTGTTACCAGAGAGTCTTAAGTGGTCCATTTCACATCTGACTGGACCGTGTGATCAGGTTGCTCTTGCAGACTTAAGTACCTCACTCAATCTCTCACAAGTTCAACCCGATATACAAACTTGCTTAGTCTTGATTAAAAAAGGAACTTAAAGGTTATAATGTCATTTGCACTGAATGCAATGTAAGGATTAATCACTGCAACTTGTTAAGGGTAAGAATTTCACGCAATTGCAATGCAATCAGCCTATCTATAGAACCAGCGTCTCCTTTAATAGCTTTCTGAGTAGGCTGACTGACACTGAACTCTACAGAGAGGCACTTTTTAATTACTTTTATCCATCTTTTCTAGAATGTACTTTAGTTTTCTGCAACCAGTGTCTACAGATAATTGTTTGTACGTACATTTTGTGTTTACAGGTGTTTAATAGTAAATTCAGTACTGTACTGAAATTAACAGTCCTAAAGATTTAGATTTGCAACTATAATAATGTAAATGTAGTTTTCATTAATATATTGTATTTCTGTATTTGTGTATCATTTCAGATTTTCCGGAGAGCTGATAAGGATGGTGAGTGTAATCTTATTTATACCATGTTGTGTTAAACCATTAATGTGAATGTGTTTCTCAAACTCGTTTCACTTCTTAATGTAAAATGATGTTGAAGTTCTTGTTGTAGTCATCTCGTCTACACTAGAGTTTAAAAGTTTGAGGTTGTTAAGATCATTTTGAAAGACGTTTTTTATGCTCGCCAAGGCTGTTTAAATTTAAAATAACTTTTCTATTTTAGTATATTTTTATATATAATTTACACATGTGATTCTAAGCTTAATTTATGTCACATGATCCTTCTACAATCATTCTAAAGCAAAGCTCTACAGCTCTCCAACTGTTTTGTGTAAACACACAATGCCTCATAAAAGCCAGAATAAATGATGCCTGCTCTGTGTTAAAGTACAAAATCGAACTGGTGTGTAAATGCATTCAAGCCACCTCTGCGCAGCATTAAACAGTGTGTGTGAAGATGCCAGAATGCCACTTTAGAAGCACTTCTGTGCCACCTGTGCAGTGTAATATGACGCTCAAGAAATATTTCTTATCGTAACGTTGTCTAAAGTTCAAAATGTAACCTTTTGCAACATTATAAATGTCTTTACTGTGCTGAATTAAAACTAATATTTTCTATGACCCAACTGTATGTCATAAAATAAACACGGCTATTATAGCTTTACATAACACTGAAGATCTTGCCCATCTGTCCTCACACAGTTCTGACAGCTGAAAAGACAGAACGTGAAGAAACGTTCCAGGAAAGACAATGGAAATGTGTTCCCTTGCGCATAATCTTAATAATTCCCATTTGCGGGGCTTTTTAAAAGTTTTTTTTTTTTTAATTCTCAGATGCCTGACCAGTATGATTACTGCATGGTATTAAATTAGTAAAATATCATGCTAAACAAATCAATGTGCAACGCACCAAATAAGTGTTTGCTGGATGCTCTAAAACATTTGTTTCCTATATTGTAATGCAAATTCAATCGCAGTGAACATTTCTGATGTATTTGCTAATTGACTTTAGATTAGACTCATTATGCAAATTAGCCTCTTTATCCATATTCATACCCTGTGTCCGCAGAACAATTATGGTTATGAAGAAAGGCTCTGTTGCATATTTTGCACTGCACAAATTCATGGATTAGAGTATGTATATTACTCGACAGTGCATTTCATCCAATTGTATTGTAATGTAATTTTCTATATGATTTCCGGTTAGCCTTGAGTTCTTGTCCGTCATTATCAACCTGGTCTCATCTTGTCTATATTTTTGGATTGATACGAAATATACATATACAAAGCAGTTTTTCTTTATTTTAGTTTTTTAAAAAGAAAACTCTGTGAAGCTAGTTCTTGTACCTGGGATTATAAGAGAGTAGATACAAATAGCAGAGAGAGAAAACCTGCAACAAACCTTGTTAAAAGGAGTAGTGGCTATTTGATGTGTGGTGGTAGCGCAATTTGTGTTATTTTTAAACTACTCCCAGGGGAGCAGCTTGGTGATGGTTTTAATGAGAGAGACAGAAAGTGAGAGGGTGGGGGAGAAAGAAAAAACAGGAGTCGAGACCACAGGAGATGGGTGCCATGTTTTGCAACTCTTTGGTTTTCAATCATAAAACTGTCTAACAAGAAACAAAGCACAGCAGGCTAATATGCCTCCAGCGTCTAGAGCTAAACTCCTAGAAGTGAAACATTATCATCTTTCTTTTCGAACCAGGCTGCATGCATAAAAGAGACAGATCTTTCCAAAAAGAATATTATCATTATCATTTACTCACTCTGATGTAATTTCAAACCTATACAACTTTACTGTATTTTTGGAACACAAAATAGAAATGTTTTTCTAATTTCTGACTGTTTAATGTGACCACACTTGTCAAACAACTCCAAAATCTAATGTAATAATTAAGATTTTTAAATGTTTTTGCATATATGCTGACAAAGACTGCATTTATTTGATTAAATATTCTGAAATAATATTACAATTTATAATATGATTTCACTGTCATATCTTTCTGAAATCATTTTAACATGTTTATGTATTTATTTCTTTGCAATGTTAAAAGTACTTGTGTTGCTACATATTTTTGTAGAAAACGTCATACATTGATATTCAAAATTTTGGAGTAATATTTAGAAAAAAGGAAAAGAAATTAATACTTTTATTTAGTGAGGACTGATCAAAAGTGAAAAGTTTTAAATAAAAAAGCAAATATTTAAAATATATAAATATAAAAGGATTTCTATCTCAAATAAACGGTTTTCAACATTGATAGCTGTAAGAACTCTAATTAAATATTATTTAATTAATTACCAGTAATAGTTTATAATAATTGAGCACTAAATGTGTATATTTGAATGATTTGACTGGAGGAATTGCTACTGAAAATTCTAATTTGCATCATAGGAATAAAACATTTTATTTTAATTTAATTTTATTACATTTTAAATACATTAAAACAGAAAAGAGGTACTTTAATTTACTGAAATATTTAGCAATATTATCGAAACATAAAAAATCTTGTGTAAACAAAAAATAGATATATTTATTTAAAACTTAGCACTTCACATGACTGATATATCAACTCCTTCTAAACAATATGGTTTGCAAATAATGACAATTTAGATTTCCAAATGAACCTCCTTTGAAGTTTGTGGATCAATTTATCTTCCAGAGTAAACCCTCATATTGAGCACAAACAACACACAGTGTCATGCCACCCTGCCGCATGTCTCTTACTGCAGAAGTGATTGGTTACATCATGCGTGTGGAGCAGGCAGAGAGAATCATTAGTGTCTGTTGTATAGAGGAAATGACATGCTCTTTTGGCCTAAGAGCTTTTATGCAAGCTTGGTCTGGCGGGCTCAGCCTCCTGCTTTTTGATTACCTGGTCTGTGACCATAAATCTGCTATGGCTGTTGACATGAGAGCAGACTGGCAGAGACCTACATGACCCGTCCCCTTTTTTTTGCATCTGAGGTTTGCCCTGCTAAATATATCACTCAGTTCAAGGGGGAGAAAGAGCGTTGCGGGTACATGTAATGGAAATTTAATTGCTTCTTTCAGCTGTTTTAAATTCTGTTCTGTTTCTCTGTGCAGCATTTTTTACATCAAAAAGATCTCACAGGGGCAGAGAGAGCAAAAGGGCTGCAGAAAAAATAGGCAGTCATTGGCTACTAAAATGAAGGGCAAATTTAGGGGCAAATGACATTTTCGTGACAAATTACAAAGCCTCTCTGTGCAGTAATGAATAGAAAGTTTATATTTAGGCTATGCCTATAAATACCCCGAAAAGCAGTAGAAACAGTTCTCGTTCACAAATTGCTAGTAAATTTCACAAACAATTAAAAATGTTTACTATTAAATAATATTTTAATAATTTAACGACACGTTTGCATGTCCACAGTTCTCTGGTGTTGGTTAATTGTGATATGATGTGAAAGTAAACAAATTCATCTTTTTCATGTTTCAGTTCAATTTCAGTTTTCTTACATTTTTATGATTTGCGGGATTTAATATGCAAAGCTTAGCTTTAGACTCTGATCCCGTTCATTTAGAAGACAACAAACATATCGATATTGAGTCAGTTTTAGAACAAATTTTATTTGTCACGTATCTTCTAGCAACAAAGCAAGTGTTCAAGTTTGTTGCATTCAGAACAACTGCTTAGTAGTAAATGATCCTCGGTTGCTTAGTGTTCGAGACCCAGCTTTTTCTGTAACCATTTACAGTACAAAGTCAGAAAGTGTGTCGATTTAAAATTGATTTAGAATCTGTTTTATTTCAAACGGACTACTGAACGGGATTAAGGTTGCGAATCCTTTTTACTGATTCATTAAAAGCAATTGGTTCATAAAAGCTGTTTGTTCCAAATCAGACATTCCTCTGTTGTTTGAAGAGGAAGCAGGAGAGAATTTGTGTACAGTAACCAATTATCATGCTTAGATTTCACTGAAACCGCTAATTCGGGGGTTTGAATGTATAAATACAAGCTCCTCTCCACTCTAGATTTGTGTGATCTCACTGGCAGTAAATGAGTGTTTATGTGTGTGTTCACTGAAAATAAACATGCTGACAGCAGCCTCCCGCACAGCATGCAAGTATCACGGCATCCCTTCTCTAGATCTTATGAATCATTAAAGCTTTGTCTTTAAAGGCCATGATGGGTAAATAATGTCTCAGGTAAGTTTTCAGTCATGGATATTCCCGGTATTAATCCTATAGATGTTTAGTATGTTCACTGGAAAGTGGTGTGCATGGCCAAATATTAAAGGATTTGCTGATGATAATGTGGACTGGTTTTACTTTAGTTGAATGCTTAGTGCAGTCCTGCATAACCTCATTAATATTGGAGTTTTGGACACCGCATGTCTGTATCCTCCAGGGGCCGACGCTGAAGCTATCTCCACAAGAACAGCAACGCATGTTGTCTCCTCTTTTGATCAATAGATACATATTGCATGGTGCTCTTTGATATTTCATCATGCTTTACTTAACAAGGAGAATTCATGAGCCATTTAGTCTGATTAAACTGTAGTTAATTCAGTATTATGTTCATTCGGTCTCCCCCAGCTTTGTAATAAATTACATTCATTTTAGTGCTGTTTGGTCCAGGGTTATTACTGTTAACTAAAACTGTAAAACTAAATCAAAACTTAAAAATGAAACATGAAATAGAAAACAAATATTACCAGAAAAACATAAATGTATTTCAGTTTGTCACCAAGAAAACATTTCTTATTTTCATTTAGTTAATAGTAATATTTTCAGTTAGCTAAATAGAATAAATATGTACAACTAATTTTACGCTAGTAGTAAGATTTACAAAAACTCATATAAATAAATGACAAGCATCTAGCAAAATTACTAAAGATTTACTGAAATTAAAATGAAAACTGTAAGTACTGTATGAAAATAAAAACTGCTAAAATATATAAATTATATAAATGCTAAAAAAACACTTCTGAAGTCCACTTTAGTTTGTGTGTGGGCTCTGTACACAGTGAGCAGGGCCATATATTATTTAGCCGTCTTTGCGATGACATTTTTGACATGCTGCTAAAACAAGAAATGCGCACCTACAGTATGCTGATTCAGACTTTGGCAGAATGGCACATTTTAAGTCTCTGAAAAAGAAAAGCACATATATGTGGCTGTATCATATAAATTCTGAGGCGTTTCATGCCTATATAAAGGATAAAAAATGAACTTCTCTTAATGCATCATCTCCATTAACGCCAACACATACAGTATGCGCATAAACAAATGTAGGTTTGTTACCATGGCAAATAGCTGTCAAGCAGCGATATGTGATGCACTGTGAATACCTGTCTTGCACCAAGAACCTGCTTGGACTTAATTACTGCTCTTGATGCTTCAGCGAGCTGTGTGACGCCATGTCTTAGACAATTATTGTCACTCACGTTGAAATACAAATGTGTTGTATCATTGTAAATGCTCTTACTGCAATATACTGGATAAGTGTATTCTGTAATAAAAGTTGAAATGGATTTGAAAATCATAACACATTTGTGTGTGTATATACGTATGTACAGTATACACACACATAGTCATTTATGAAAGCATTTAGACAACACTAGGAGAACGCCGGCTCTCACATCTTCCTCAGGATGAACTCTGCTTTGATGGAAGCTGGCCTGAGATCTGAGACACCTCCTATTCCCACTCTGCTAATTAAAGCCTGACTGGGGCTTCTGGACGGATCTCTGCTTTAAAAAAATGTCCTTCTGAAATGCAAAACACAGGCTGATGCCAGCTAACTGCTTCCTTAAAAATGGATCTGGAAGATAAATGAATATCCCGAGCCCATATGCTACACTGGGCTCACTGTGTCAGTCCTTAAAGCGGTCAAAAACAGCTCCTGAGAGGCAGCAGATAGAGAAGGCATAATTAAAGCACAGAGGAGTACACAAAGCTTCTCAGTCACTGTGAGTTATGAAGGTAGTGCTTTGTTATCTTTGTTTCAGATGCATTTTTGGCGGTCCGTTTTTGTAATTCATCAAACACTGGCTCTCCCACACTTAAATATGAACAATTGTTGTAAGTGCAAGTTTTTCTGAAAAGTTTTGCACATCTGACCAGCATAGCTGAAGATTTGCCATAATGCATAGCAATTTATTTTTAGAGAAGCTTTAAAGTCTTCAGAACACACTGAGAGAAGTTTCTTTGCTGAGCTCGTTCAGTAGCAAAGTGCAACATTAAGTGCAGTCAGCAGGGAATCTTTTTTAAAGTATTTGAAAATGTGTTCGGTTCCCGCAGGTCTGTTCAAATCACACTGTTCCATCCCAGGAGACTCTGCCTAATTAAAAATACTCAAGGCCTCCAGCTAAGAGATTTGGGTTTGCTCCCATTCTTCCATTGTTTTGTCTTCCACCTCCACCCAAGCTCACTTTTTCCCCGCCTCACTCCTGTCCTTGATGCTAATGGCAAATTTTAATTTGACTACTTAAGATTGGCCAAAATGTGGACTTTTTTAACCCTCATGTTGTGTTCCACTCAAATCTTTCATTAAAATTGCTAATTAATTTATCACATTGCACAAAAACTGAGATGCATATATCAAATCAATGAGGTCTATGATAAAATAAATAGATAACCTGTGCTAACTGAAAGATCAAAACTTTGATTTGAAAAATATTGAATCCAAGATTTGGTGATTTATGAAGCCTATAGTGAGATTTACACCACATGAGGTAAATGATTTTCAAGGGTTAAAGAGGTATCTGATTATTTTCCACTTTTTTCAGACGTAGAGAGAGAATAAAAGGAAATATTAAATGTGTGCTAGTCTTTTTCTTAAAGTAGATAAGCACATACTGTGCCCGGCTGAGGAAGTGGTTGCAGGACTTCGCTCTGTGTACACCGAGGGTATTTCCCACATTTCTCCGTCTACCCGACCGTGCACTGCCACATCAAAGGAAACACTCTCTTTAATGTGCGAGAAAGCGCCGCATTCACAGGACTGCACTGCAGATAGGGAAGCAGCATGCCAGAATTGTTTTTAGGGAATCCTAGTGCTTTCAGAGGATGTCCCAAGGCATTAAGCGAGAAGGTTGATTGGATCCGAGGCAGTGGAGATTGGTTGATTTTTGATGTTAGCGAAGACTCGGGGGAGTTCACCTGGCTGACCTGGCGGCCCACGCTTTGTGCTAAACTTGGCTGCCTGACAGAGAAAGAGTTGATGTGGCATGTCAGTGTTTTTCTTCAAGATGTCTTAGGCTTTTGTTTTGCTGAGCATTAAGGGAATCTACCCTTTTTATTTTCCAAAAAACACATATTAATGCAAGGATGTTACACTGTTACCTGCTTCTTAATAGAGTATACATTCGTGCAATCACACAGTAGTTTTAAATGAGAGTAATTCTAGCAAGTAATGATTTAATTGCTAATCTAAAGACATATATTTAATAGAAATGCACAGTGTGCTTTAGAAATGTTTGTGAGCGAAATTCTTTAATGTCTTGATCTATGTACATTTTGCATTATGTCATTATGACAGATGTTACGTAATTTGACTAATTTGGATTTTAAATTTGTTGAACAATTGAACTTAGACATCACAACTGTATGAAATGAATATATTTCAAATATCCAATATGCATGAACCTCAAAGGATTTAAAAACGTTCGTGTCATTCTTATTTTGTATGTTTTTTTTTAACTAGTCAACTTGATCGCGCTGCTGTTTTTTCCTATAGATGGACACATTTGACTGTTTCATTGTCTCTTGCACAGATTTAACAGCTTTCTAAAAACATGGTGCTCTAGTTAAAAGAAGTAGCATATTTGTATATGCTGTCAAACTGTTGATATTGTACATTTCAGTGTCCATAAAATCATACAATAGGCTATGTGTGAATCACAAAGAAGTCTTTTAAAGTGATTTCTCAATTGAGAGTGTGGGCTAACCACCGGGTTCCACTTCGCTGTAGCTTGTCACAACCAAATAAAGACTACAATACATAAGCCGTGTGCTCACTATGTTATTAGTGCTCACACAATACTCACACTCTAGCATTTCCTCATACCTTACTGTAAAGTCGTTGCTGTGCAATAAAAGAATTGTGCTTGAGCACAATGTTAACTGTCACTCTTAGCAGTTGTTTCACAGGGGAGATGCCAGTTGTAACACAGTGGTGCGGCCTGCCAGGAGAACGTGGACAGAATGCTGACAGCATTATCAGTTTGCTCACACAGCAGCGGGAGTGAGATGGAGATCCGGTGGGACTCATTTGAACAGAAAAGGTGCTCTATATGACTCGTGTGCTATCAAATACAATGGGAAATTAAAATAAGCAGAAGGGGTGCATGATTTAGTTGTTAATACGCTTGGTATGGAGGTATGGTGTTTGCGGTGCATGGGAATTATGGGAGATTTTTGTTCATGCCAAACTGATTGGCATGCATGACAGGTGCAGGAGAAGGAGATTGAGTTGGGGTAAAACCTTTCTAGGTAACTTTTTCATAGGCCTGGTCAAAGTTTCTTTTGATGAATGTTACTTTTCTAGTTAAAAAGCACTCTTTCTGCAGTTATTTTTAAATTCAATTTGACTTTAAATTAACTTTCAAACTGCAAGTGCTTAAAACTTGCTACATCAGATGCAATTTAATTTAAATAAAATTGTAATTTTAAAAGCATTTTTAATTCGGAATAGTTTGCCCCCAGTTGGACGCAGCACTGTTATCATTTTTATTCTCAGGTCCTTAGTGTAATTTCTATTTATTATTTATGGAAAGCAGCAAAAATCTGTTTTCTTCCACTTTCTCCAAGTCTTAATGGGATCTATTTGCTATGTCAGCTGTAGTATTGGTATTAGTATACAGAAAGAAAGTGGCAAATCAAATGATTTCATTTTGAAGTGTTTTTTCACTTTCAAACTCTTTTCCAACTTATTATCTGCTTTTGTTAACATTTGTTGAAGATAATGTTGATTCCAAAGTCCCATTGCAGGAATTAGCAACCATGTTTTTTTAGTTATCCTCCTGTTGTCTCATTTTTGTTTCTCTCCTGGTTTAACAGCTCTCTTAAAGACTAGGATACCTGTACCTCCACTAGATGTCTTAGCTACTGTAGCTTAATCAGTGAGAATTTCCTGGTTATCCAGTTTTAGACTGTGTTGGTTAACCAGCATTTTAGCTGGTAAACAGTCAAACCAATATAAACCAACCTAAATCAGCAGCATACTATATTATAACATTTATTATTATAAATAAGGTTTCATTTTATATTTTCAGTTTACATTTAAATTTTAGTTTAGTAACTTTATGTGCGTGTGTCATTTTTATTTGCCTTGTATTTTTATTAAGCTTTATTTTTGGCTAATTTTAGTACTTTAAATGTGATCTAAATGTTCGTTAAACCAATATGTAAAATTTCCGTTACATTTTGTGTTTTATTAACATTTTTTTAAATCATTTTTTAGTTAACAACACTGTTCTGCTGGAGTTGCTGTTTTCTTTCCGTTCGTTCACTCTTCGTTTCACACTTTTCCTGTTGTTTGTAAGGTTTTGGTTGTCAGGTTTGCTCCAGTGCCTCTCGGTGTCAGGATCATGTACAATGTGCTAGTGCTTGTGTTCATGGTGTAATGAGGTGTAGCACTGCAGTCTCATGAGGGATGCAGTTTTGAGGGACTATCTTCCTCAGCCTTCCCTAAAGTAAACCCACTTCACCCGCTATTCTTTGTCAAAATTTAGTTAATTCAGCTTGTGCCCGAAAAAAGGACTTTTACATTTAGTATGCTTTCAATAAATATATTGCTTGACTCAAATCACACAGCTTTACAGCAGTAACACATAGTCTGCAAAACTATTGAAAATAATTCCTTTTTCCCTCGCAGGAATAATTTCCCTTCTCCTCTCCTTGAGCCTTGAGATGCTATTTTCAGAAAAAAGAAAGTGCTATCTGGTCTGCATGACTCCCCTGTGTAAAGTGTAAAATGTGGGACTGAATAATCGACCTGACCTTTCCGTTAAAACCTCTCTCCACATGGACGACACCTCGGACTTTCATAATAATAAACCAAACACACAATTCACAAAACCAAGCACACCGCTTTTAGAATCAGGTTTGACCTCTCTGCTCCTGTTTATGGAAAACTGTAAAGACTTTTAGATGAGTTGAACGAAGCAACAAGCAGACCCTCTTGATAAAGAAAATCTTCTCTGTTAATCAGTACTAATCACAAGTGTACCTTTTTTCATAATCCAAGTCTTGGCCTCAAGCACCTGCTGATGACCTACCATCATGATTATGATTGCATACACAGCCTTTGAACAGGTGTCTGATTCAGATTAGAATACAAACATGCTTGTTTTTGGACATCTGTTTTATACAGTACTGAACAACAATTTTATAAAGGTGCCTAAAATGTTCTTCACAGCAATAAGAACAATTTGTGGTTCCATGAAGGACCAGTCAAATTGAAAGAACTTTGAAGAACCTTTTTTCACCACAAAGAACCTTTTGTGAAAAAGAAAGGTTCTTCAAATGTTAGACAAATGACTGTTTGTGTGTTGCCGAGTTCAGTCTAGCTTGTTTGCGATTCTCAACTGCTCACTGCAGGCCGATGAGTCTATGACTCATTTGTGAGTCATTTTGACTGATACCTTAAAAGAACCAGTTGGTAAAGAGTAATTTATTCTTGAATCAGACTACAGTGGTTTAGTTGCATGCATCCACTTTAGACAATGCTATACAACATGTTTTCCATTTGGATTTTTGTCTATTCTTTATCATGTCTGGTAGCTTTTTCGTCACATTCAGCTAAAGCATCATACATTTATTTATGCCGCAACATCGATTCAGCAGCGGCACAAAAACACAGTGTGTCAGGAGTATTTTACTACAGTGTCTTTTGTATTTTTGGCATTACTGCAAAATAGCAGAATATGCAATTTATCTTAACATCTGTTACATAATTAAGTAGCTAAAAATAAGGGCATCTTATCGATTCATGAATAAATGTATATGGTCTGAATTGGCATGAAGCACACATGGCATAAATAATGATAATATCGCACTGGCTGTTTTTGCGATCACTACTATCATGAGGGTACTCTGCATGCATAAGTGAATTTCTGGCCTTTCCCTGCTCTAGCTAATGACAGACAGTTAAGTTGTTAATAATAAGGCAGACTCCAAATGTGCAGCTATAGGCTTGTGATATTTAATGCCCGTTGTTAAATGGCATTTAAATGTCAGTTAATTAACACGTTTATACCTGTTAACAAGGTGTGTTGTATGTATAGACTTTTTGTAAGTGAACCAACTTATGATCTGAACAAGGGTTTTTCTATCTTCCGTGTAACATAAAAAAAGATATTTAGATTAACTATAATATTTTATATTTTGAAAGTCGTAGTGAAAAATATCTCCTTTTTTCGAAAAATATCTGCTTTTGTGTTCCACAGAAGACAGAAATGCGGTTTGGAATGACACGAGGGTGAATATATGATGATAGAATTTCATTTTTCGCTAAACTGTCCCCTTAATCTTTGGGATCTATTATTGTAATCAAACAGAGCAATCAGTTCCCTACATGACGCTCTTCAAAAGTTGACATCGTTTTATCGTATCATTGGTGATAAAACCTCAACTCATGCATTGCATCAGGACAGTGACAGCAGGATTTAGTGCTGTGGTGGCAGCTCTCCTCCATAAATCAGCCTATAAGTCAATAACTGCAATTGAAAAGAAGTTTGTGAAGAGCAGTGCTGTAACGCTGTGTTGATCTCTCCCAGAGCGCTTCTATTGTAGCTTCTAATGTTGCCATTCTTGACGAGAAATAGGGGGAATTCAGTTTATCCACTTTTGATAGTCAGGGCATCAAAGCCACTATCTAGGAATGTTCTCAAGTGTGTTTGGTAGAAATCAGCAGGGGTGGTGTGTAATATATAATGTTTTTCCCTACCAACCTCTGTGTAGCCTGTTACCCATGGTTACAGCAAACTGCGTTCCCTATATCCCATTAGGCCTCTGGCTCCTGATGTTGCCATGGTGCCATCATCATCTCCCTAAGCTTGTTTCCTCAGATGCCTGAAGGCTTTAATCAAATGGAAACCCAATATGGGGTCACATCCATGTCTTCATCTCTTTCACGCATCCTCTGAGCCTTTAAGTCGGCTGACCCAGAAGTGTTCAATTATGTTAAATGTCTGTATAATAAAAGACAAATACTTCTTCTTAGGCTCCCACCCAAATTCAGATGATTTTTTTCTTGCATCCCTTGAAGCATAAAAGAGTGAAAATTAATTGAGAATTTCCAATCCTCAGTGGAAATAAGGCAGACTTGCTTGATTGCCACAGCTGAATGTGGGGGTGTGAGGCGTTACTTCTAGTGAACTCTTCTCTTCTCTTCTCTTCTCTTCTCTTCTCTTCTCTTCTCTTCTCTTCTCTTCTCTTCTCTTCTCTTCTCTTCT
>JAUMHP010000073.1:10776098-10792726 GCA_032361065.1 Enteromius trimaculatus | reverse complement strand
TCTGTGAAGACATTCTGCCCGAAGAAACATTAGGTCTGACCACAGGGAAAGGCCAGGCGACAGGCTGGAGCCACTTTGACCCGCAGCGACCCACGCTTCCAAAATTGTTTCAGTGGGACCACTTTCCTGTCCTTGAACATATTCAAGCAGGTCTGCAGAGACTGAGCACGTTCCTCTGTGAGGCGTGCTGTCTGGGCGACCGAGTCCAACTCCATACTGAGAAAAGAGATTCTTTGCACCGGACAGAGTTTGCTCTTCTCCCAGTTGACCCGAAGGCCCAACAGGCTAAGGAGTCCTTGTGTTCGCACAACTGAGCTCTGGACTGTGCTAGTATCAGCCAGTCGTCGAGGTAGTTGAGTCAGGGCTGCCTCGGCCACTTTGGTGAACCCACGGGGCAATAAGGAGAGCCCAAAGGGCAGGACGTGGTACTGATATGCTTGACCTTCGAACGCGAACCTCAGGAATGGCCTGTGTCGCGGAAGGATTGAAGCATGGAAGTACGCGTCCTTCAGGTCGATTGCTGCAAACCAATCCTGGGGACGGATGCATTCGAAAATGCGTTTCGCCTGTGAAGAGCTCGATTCAAGACTCGCAGATCATGAGGAACATGAACCATCCACGAACGCCGCTTTAGCATGCTCAATGCCCAGGCATGTTAAACAGCGTTCGTGACTGTCCGCTGGCGCCAGGTAACGGCCACATCCAACAGCGCACGGATAGTAAGACATTCCTTATTAAAGGAAGCGTCTTTAAAAAGACATACCATCCGTGAGCCAACTCTTTTAAGCTTTGTTCTTTTGTGAAAAGGCTGAAACAAACAGGGAAGATGGGCGCTCAGTAAACAAATGCAGATAGTGCAATACAAATGTCACCGCCACTCGACTGGAACCACCATCACTGCAACGCCGTAACACCAGCCTTTCTCCGTCAATCGCAAGAGTAGAATGGCTCAGGAACGTTCGCATGAACTGCTCGGCTCCGAAGCGAAAAGCTAATGAACGCTAGATTTTCTGACCTACTTATACTCGCGCTGCGATTGGGTTCAGCTGATCCTAATCAGCGTATGAAATGTAGTACTCTGGACATCTCCAGGCGAGATTTCTATTCGTCGGCACCGACGTGATGTCGAAGTGACCGACTGAAAGGGAACTCTACGTTCTGCACAGTCCGCTGTGAGATCTGCCATTGTTGATCAATGCAGCCAGACCTGCAGCACAACTGGGGCTGTACAGAATTTAACACATGCTCCTCTAAACATCCATCCTCAGAGACTTCAGTTTAATTGAAATGTCAAACATAGCACTGTACGTCTGTCCTGTCCTGTTCTCCGTTCTCGCTGTCGCTTTAGCAGACAGGGCAGCCTGACTTTGGTGACCAGCTTTGGCTCACAACTGGATCAGTCATCAGAACGCTCTTGTTGTCTGCATAATGCACCCCCACAGCTTTAGGAAATGCACCATTTCCATAGCCTCCAATCAGTGTGGATACTAACGCTCAAGCCGTTCCTGCAGTATTCATACTCTACAGTGTGGCGGTTGTCATTCTTGCTATTATTTTTGATGGATAACACGCCATCACTTTTCTCAGTGAGAGAGACAGCTGCACGAATTTGTGGCATCATTACCGGCCATTATGTACTCAGTCATTCCGTGATGAGTAAGAATATTCCACACTATCCCTGTTCACTTATGGATGAACTGACAGGGGATACCAGCACCTCTCTTTTTATGAAGCACATAATGATTCATACATTGATTCACACACTTTTCAGAGTCACGGCTGCTGTAAAATCCTCATGAATTCATAAAGTCCCTATTTTTGTAATATACTGAGAATATTTGAAATACATACGGTTCTTGTTCTGAGCATTTTTTTATTATCTGCATACATCATTACATCCGAGTGACAGTACTTCTAGCCTCTACATGGAGGAAGGAAAATAATACTTGCATGCTTTTGTTCACTGCTCAGATTCTTCATACTAGAAAACTTCACCTATGTTAAAAGAGCAATATTTCTAGTTTGAAATGAATCAAAGTCGAGAATAAACTATTATGTCCTTAAAGGATTAGTTCTGATAAATATGAAAATTCTGTCATTAATTACATTCGTTCATCTTTGGAAGATATTTTTGGAAACTAGGGTTGGGAATTGAAAATCAGTTCCAGAATCGATACTCAAGCTCAGGTCATTCCTGTGGGCATCTCTTTTTTTTTGGTGATGGTGGTGGTGAAAAGGAGCTGTTAAAAATGAATTCGTCCTTGAAGCATTTATTCAAGATATTCATTTAAAAGCACTGAATCAGAATTGTAATTGTGATTGATTAAATTCAAACGATACACAACCCTAATTGTGTGGTGGTACTCTCATAAACCTGTGTCAAACACTGACATGAAAGAAAACAAATAGTTGAAAAAAGTTATTTTGTTTTCGTTGTGCACAAAAAGTACCCCTACAGCTTTATAAAATTAAGGTCGAAGCACTGGTGGCATGAGGACTATTTTAAGTTATGTCTCTGTTACCTTTTTGGACCATAAATGTTATGTTGCTGTCTATAGAGGGTCAGAAAGCTTTCAGATTTCATCAGAAATATCTTAATTTGTGTTCCAAAGATGTAGCTGATCTTATGGGTCTGAAACAATATTAGAGTATTTTATAACAGAATTTCATGTGAAATTCTCTATATTTAATAAACATCATGACATTTTTATCACTTTTTACCTGTTAAACCTCCTGCTCCAGAGTCTAAAAATGACAGTCTAAAAATGTTACTTTCATCAAAACAAACATGCATATATATTTTCAAATAAAATTGGAGGGCTGAAGAAAGAAGTTCATTTACAGTACCACAGCCGTGTTGTTAATTTTTGTGAACAACGTCAAATATTTATGAAAACGTTTGGAAAAAGTCAGTTGCCATCCTGAAGGTTTTCGGATTTTCATGAGTTCCACATTACACAGGCCCTGATGAGATCTGTATACTTATTTTTATGTGATACTCCATCACACAAATTGTAAAGAAATTTAAGATTCTATGTCCTACCAGTAGCTAACAACACCTGAAAAACTAAATGGCTACTGTATTTATTAGTTACGTGAAATACAAGATTTACTTTTTACTGTTTCATTGTTGACCCACCTTAGTTGAGTTTACGAGGACACAAAATTTATACAAATATTAATTCAAATTGACTACTTGATAGATAAAGATCTACTACTTTTTTTGTAGAACTGATTTAGTTTCCTATTGTAAAGTAAGGCGTTTAAGTGATTTATCTCTCATGAGCTCACCTGATTAAGTGTTCGCAGACAGACAGCAGCAGTGAAGGGCAGCTGAGGGGGACAGTCAATTCACTAGTGGCTTTTCTGTTCTGGTTTTTGTTGCAGACAGTTTGGTTTGACCTACATCAGCGACTAACAGACACTGATGGCACAACTAGCGCAGTAAGTACTAAAGCACGTCTTATACACCAAAGAGCATGATAAAAAAAAATGCATAAAATCCACAAAGAAAATGCATGACCAATTCCACCTTTTCCCTCCATACTGAAACACAAAAGCAGCGTTATTGCGAAAAGCAGTGAATAAACCCCTGTCAAATCAAGCTTGACTCTCTCCAGAGCACCACATTCTGTTCCACACACCTGCAGCAGATCTGCCACCTGTTCCTCAGGATTTAACCACATTTCTTTCTTTATGTAAAGCACCAGCTCTCTGTTTAATACCAGCATGCTCCGGAAATCATTTGTGCCTCGAAAAGATAAGAGGCAGTATCACACTACACCTCACCTGGCCACAAATCAGTCCCGCTCTGTGGACCAGCGATACACACAGCAGCACATGATGGGAATGCACACAAATATCATACGCTTTTGTTCGGTTAAAGTGTAGGAGTGCTGGGATTTAATCTCTTGTAGAACTTTGTGATTTAAAAGTTTTAGATCTAATGGAGAAAAGATTGCCCGTTTATAAAAATAGAAAAAGTGAAACTGAGTTCAGCGTGTAACAGAGATCTTAGCTCAAATTGACTCCCCTCTTATTGACATTGGAGGGATCAGGAGTAATTGAATCATTCCTTTTTATCCATTAATCCTTGTCAATTTCAGGACAAAATGGGGGTTGAGCAGGTTCCACCTGACAGCTTCGGCGTGTGCCTCTGTGTTGGCTGGTTAACACAAGCTTTATTTTGGGACCTGTAGGCTATTTCTGGAATTAGTTCATCACACCTACAATAAGTTCAGGGTTTCCTGCGGTGTTATCTGCCGTGAATATTACACAGAGCAGAAAAGAGCCATTTTAAAACAATGACCGTGCCATTTCCGAGCTATTTCTTTGTTTACAAGTGATTACGGCTCCATTTGTGTGTAATAAATTGCATGCATTTTGACATTTAGATGGCAAGGGAACATTTTAAAGAAATTAGCCTAATTTTAATAACAAGAAACGTTTTGGTTTAAACAGTAATGCTGAGTACATAAAACAAAAGGAGGAGGCACAGTTCGATTTTTTTACAGCAACATAGTATTTCTTCACACCCTCATATATTTGAATATGTATGAATGCATATATTAGCATATGATCATCGTTACATTGTTTTTGGTTTTCCTCCTGTAAATATTTAATAATAATGATCTACATACAGGCTGTACATTTCACACATACAAAATGTTCAGACATCATATATGTGATACTGTATGTTGCCGTCTCCAAATATAAGGAAACAATGGCTTTTAGAGAGATGCTGCAAGAAAGGAGAGGTTTTTATTTTCTCTAGAAGACACTTTATAGAGAGTGGACTAAAGACTGATCAGTCCAACAGCTCAATGCATCTGTTAGCTCAGCAGTTTATACTTTACAGGCTGTGTTCACTGACTCTTACACCACCCGCAGTGCTTGTCTTGATTGGCCAGGAGGAATATAAATCAGCTGTCTGCTGATAAGATCCCCCGAAGATAGACAGAAAGACAAAGGGAGCGCTATCTGAAGGAGTTATACAACTACATATCTGAAAGCCATCTTTGCTCATTTAGAGGGAATTATCATGGGATGGACACAGAGGGGGGAGAGTGAGCGATTTACTGTATGCCTCTCAGACTTTAACAAAGCAGCTCATTTTCAGAGATGCTGAAGTTCAAAAGGGGACAAATTAAAACACGATTTAGTCAGTGTTACCAGTGAAAGGAAAAGTGGGGGTAGAAAGATGCCAATCAGAAAGAAATGGGACGGTATTCCCCAGTTTCCATGGTAACGGTGAAATTTCTCAACCCCTTTGAGGTTTCTACCATTTTTATGGACTCGTATAGTACCTGAGACATTCTCCTCACTTACATGGTAGGAAATTATGCACATAAAATACTCTCTCCTCTCTTAGTGTTTTTGTGTGTGTGTGTGTATGTGTGTGTGTTTCACAGTCTGATGCATAATGCAGAAGTGGAGCGGTTCAACTCCACATGGGGGTCTTTGGGGTTCATTAGTTTAGGTTCCCTTCTGAGCTAAAGAGAAACACACACACACATGCATACACATCATACACATGCAGATTCACCACATTAGGGCTGGCTAATTTCACATAAGCTCAAATGAGAGACATTGCAATACACCCAAGAAATATTTCTAAAGGAAATTATACACAGGCTCCAATCAGAGCGAGAGATTTAAGGATTCTAATAATACAATATCCAACTAAGCCCAAAGCCTCTTAACAGTTACACTATGGGTCATATTTGCTTCATCTACAGAGCTTTGTTTTATCGCTTAATTCCACTGCACTGAGTCTGAATGAAGCGCCCTTGCTGTTCAAACAAACACTGAAGACTAATGAAAGACATTAGTGCAGTCGGTTGCATTGCAGCTCGTTCGGATCAGCCACATGTCGTAATGCAAAGAAAATTAGATTCCGAATCCTCGTGCATTCCTCTAATTATTCGTACGTACCCATCAGATCAGGCCTCCAGTGGAGAAAAATGGGAAAACATAATGATACTTATTGAGTTTTGTGTAGGTTGGTTAATGTAGTGTTTCTGATTGCATTCTGGGTAGTGTTGGGTGGCATAGTGCTCTTGATTAAGTTCAGGGTTTATTACCAGGCTTCTGCTCTTTTATTGCCCTCGCCTTCAGGGAACGGGACGGCTGTCAAATCAAAGGACCTAATGGTTTTCGCTTGGGTTTTATCTTTCCCACCTGCTGGGGAACAGCACATGCTCTATTAAAGATGTGACAGCTTAGTTATAGCATATACTACATTAATACAGCCCGGTTTCTACAAAAACATACCCTTTCTTCACTGTTTAATGGCTGTAAAGTTATGATTTGTGTTGCGGTGAGGTTGTTTGGTTGGAATATGTGGCAAATTAAAGTTATAGGCACACCTAGACCGAATCTAAAAAAAAAATAATATTTTAGGGTAAAATCTTAATAATTCTGCAAAGTTCACCAGATGTAGTGGGCCTGTTTATAGAATATTATACACAACTTTTCAAAAGTTTGGGGATGTTCACCAAGGCTGCATTTATTTGATCAAAAATACAGTAAAAACAGCAATATTGTGAAATATTATTTTTTTTTTAAAAACTATTTTCAGCAGTAAATACTCTTTAGTGTCACATGATGCATCAGAAATCTTTATAATATGCTGAAAAAAACCCACTTCTTATTTGTATCAATGTTTATATATCAGAAGATCTTGATACTTGACCCATGATCCTTTGATGAATAGAAAATGCTTTTTACAGTCACTTGTTGAATAAAAGTTTTTTGTTTTTTTCTGAGCCCAAACCTTTGAACTGTGGTGTATTATATTACTTTAGATTGAAATTACTTACATATAGGCATCTTAAACATTTGTGATTTTTCATTTCAGCGTATAAACCCGTATGTTAATCAGTGTGTCAGGCTCCTCAGGGTGATCTGCAGTGTGGAAACAGTCTGCCAAGCAATTATTACATTTAAACCTATGATTTCTTAGCCTGTTGCAGGGTAATATCAGTTATTTAATCAAATCTCTCAGACTTAATAAAATCGGTTCAAGATGACAGCACCAATTTAGAAAGAAGTGGGAGGCCTGAGTGACATGTTACACGAAAGGTGCAATTATATGAAATAGACAAGTCAGAAGCGGTTCAGTTTCATTTCCGCTAAGTTCTATATCCTTCTAGAAATGTTATCAGTTTTTTTTTCCTTTACTGTTTGTTGCAAAGGCCAGTTTTAAAGCCAGTACTGTACTTTATATGGCAGCCAACCACACTCCCACAATTCTACATAATTTAGATTACACTGGGAATTAATTAGTTACTTAGGCGACAATCCAAAAGAGGAGCTGTATTGATTTTACAGGCTGGTATGTATATTTATTTCTCATTCTCCTGAAGGAATAACCATATGTAGATCTTGCATAACCCTTCAGCTGCAATATAGATCATGGCTCTCTTATTAAATGAGGGTCAAAGCTTTTAAGGCGCTTTTAACTTGCTTTTATTAAACAGGGTAAGACTTGTTCATTACTTATGATTTCTTGAGCCCTTGCGCTGTGATTTGAGTCACTAAATATGTCTTATTTATTTCATTTTGCCTAAAGAGAATAGTAAGTGAATACTAACATCAAGACAAATGTTAATAATATTCAAAGTGTCCATAAACATTGCATGCATTTTAATCACAAGACATTGCCATTATCCCTGCAGACTCACAGTTTTCATTATGTATTCAGACTACTGAAAACTAATCTGCCTGTGTCTGTCTCTTTATCACTCTCTTTCCCCTTTCTTCAGTCTCTCTACTTGATCCGTCAGGAGATGAAAGTTTCCCAGAAGCAGCTGGGAGACTTCTGCGAGGCCCTGAAACAATACTTGAAGAATGTGTCTGCTCAGAGAGACTGTTTCCAGTGAGTTGAGTTCATGTGTTTGTCTTAAGCTTGACCTTCTAGTGAGTATTTTTCTCATTCCCTCCTTGTCTCAATGCATCATATTAAATTCAACCGCGCAAGTCGGTATGATGGTATAAAAGTATTCAACGCTTTTTGTGATGTCAAGAGTTTTCAGTTTTCGGTCTGTTGAGGAAATGGTATGTTCTACTGTATATAATGCAAGGTCAATTTTATTTACAGAGTACAAGTTTAACTCAACCATAGTTGTTCCAAAGTGCTTTACAATAAAAATCAATCCGAATTTGTGAATTTGTTAGAGAATACACCTGCTGTGCTTCTCTCATTGTGTATTTATCCCTGATATGTTGAAATATGACACTGTATCATTTGCCTCCTGTAGATAAAGATGGCAGGCGAGCAGAGGGGAGTGTTGTTATCCTAGTTCATGAATTAATGATGGAGCTGGCTAAACAATTGCTGTTTTTTCTGCAGTGTTAATACAGTGTCTACAAAGCCATAAAAGATCAAAAAGTAGTCCTGAAAATCAGTAGGTTTGCGTGTTGTCATCCATTCAAAATGGGTCAGTAAGATTTATTTCATTTTATTTTTACGAAATGTAATTTTTCAGTAAATATGCAAAAAACAGATCAAAGGTGCCAGTAAAGGCTTAATCTGAGAATCCATGGGGGAAAAAATTGCTTCCACAAAAAACATTAAGCAGCACAAGTATCTTTTGGTTTTTTTTGGGTTTTTTTTTAAAATGATTTAAAGAAATGTAAATTGAGCACAAAATAAGTTTGCTGACATTAGATCTTTTTCAAAAACATTAAACAAGTCTCACAGACCCCAGACTTTTAACCAGTAGTTACTTCATTTTGAAATTTTTGGTCAGGCCAGGGCTGAGAGCACTTTTTCAACCCCACAGGATAAAATATTAATGTAAGAGCAGTGAGTAAAATAGGTCCTTTGTAGTGTTTCTCAAGGAAGCTCCCTGAGTCTGTTCTCTGAGAGAGGGCTTTCTGTGGCAGCATTTTGTACTGCCGTCATGATTCACATCAGACTAGTGAATAATTGATCAGTGAGAACATCTGCAAGCTTCTGTAAAGACCCAATTGCTGCTGAACTGTCATCTCTGTAGCCTCCCTTTTATCTGCATCCTTCTTTCAACTTTCCTCCTCTCTATTACTCTATTATCATGTTCTGTTTGTGAAATATTTAGACCTAACTTTTTTTTTTTAGGATGCTTGAGTGATTGAAATTCTGTTTCATTTTTAAAAACCGCTCATTTTATTCAAATAAACTCTTATTACTTTACACAGCCACTGGCTTGACTGGCTTGCAATACAACAATAATGCACCTTTACAGTAAAAGTCAAAATGAAAGCAAAATTTAAACCTATTTACTATATAGACATGACCTGGCAGGTTCTCTAACATGTAGGCGACCCAAGGTTGAGTCAAGCTTTGAATCATTTGCCCATCCAGAAAGCACTAAAAAAGCTACTTTATCTGCAGTTTTGCTGCCTCTAATGAAAGTTTAGAATTAGAAAGGAGTGCGCAGTGATTGTCTGAAGTGGCTGATGTTTAGACTTCTGTTGATTTATTGAGCTGATGCTAATCATTGCTACAGCAGCAGCCCTTTAGGCGATAAAAAAAGCAGAGCAGGAGTTGTGAGGAGGTACTGCCATCAAGTGGAGGGTCATACAGTGCATTGGATAATTATTGTTTTGTTTACATTTTCGATATGATCTTTAAATAGATTTTTTCCCCCTGTAAGATTTACAGTATTTTTCATCAGCCTGCTGAATCTTTGTTCAAGAGCATTTTGCAAGAGTGTTTTTTGACTTTTGTTCTTCTGTTCATCTCTGTCCAGTGTGACGGCTGTAAGGCTGCCTGACGGCCTTTCCTTTGTGGTATATGAGTTCTGGGACGGAGAGGAGGAATGGAAGAGGTACAGTAAAACACCTTTCCTCCTGTGTTGTGGCTAGAACATACAGGAGTGAGTCTCGCTAGTCTTTTTCGCCATCCGTTTCATTTTTTTCTTGTCCATTCGGCAAAATTTGAAGATATATTGATTCACAGGGCTTTGCCATACCTTTGCTGATTAGTTTGCTAGTTTTACTTTCACTTTCTTCCTGTTCATCTGGTGAGATTTTGCATCACTTCTGGCCTTAGCCACAACCGTGACTCAAGGTTTCTCTAAACTCTAATATTCTTGATTGCTATTAGCACCTGAATTATCTTGAGACAAAATATGAAAACAAACTTTTACTTTGAAGTTTACTTTAGTCAATTTTCATTCAAGTACAAAATGCGTTTTATATTTCGTTGTAATTAGCGTGTATTCAAATCCTGACTTTAAAATATAGGACATATTGGCCTGTATTTTTTGTCTTGGTTGCAACTGAACTTCATGAGTCATGAGTTGCAAGTGACATGAAGGTGGTTAGACAAGGGCAATTTTTTACAATACGGTTCATTAGTCAACATTAGTTAACAACATTATTAAACATGAACTAACAATAAACTATACTTCTACAGCAGTTATTAATCTTTGTTAATGCTAATTTCACCATTTACTAATGCATTATTAAAAAGTTGTGTTTGTTAACATTAGTTAATGCACTGTGAACTAACATGAATAACCCATGAACAACTATATTTTTATATATGACTAACATCAGCAACGATTAATAAATTGTGCAATAAAGGCATTGTTCATGTTAATTAATGCATTAACTAATGTTAACAAATGACACCTTATATTGTAAAGTGTGACCACAATTGTGAAATTATGAACTCACTAAATTTAATGTGTGGTCACATGTACTGTGTCCTGACAGAATTTCATAGGTGAAATCAGTGATTTTTACAGGAATCTGTGCAATTAAGTGCTTCGCATTAAGGCAAAAAAGTTTACCTTACCAGATTTCTGTTGTGTTTAAATTAGTCATTCAAAAAAAACAAAACAGGAAGCTTAGTTTGAAAAAGTTATTATGTGTTCGTACATATCCACACTATTAGAATTTATGCTAGTTAGTAATGTTAGTAAAGTTATTGTGACCATACGAACGCGTGGGTGTTTTTGCCATAGCATTTTAAACAAACACAAAAATTTATCGTGTTTTTCATACGATAAATGAGCTTTATTATGTACTTGTTCAACTAAATTCAAAGATATATCGTAGTTATATTAAGTTTAGTTATATTAAGTTATATTCATTTTTTTAAATCTGACACGTTAACAATATATTATTGCTGAGACTGCATCTGAAAACATTAGAGGGCTGATTTGTTTCCTAACCTTCTCTGCTTCTCTCTCAGGCACCTTCAGACTGCAGCATGCAAGGCTTTCCAGCATGTGAAAGTGGATACTCTGTGCCAGCCCGAGGCTGTGTCCGCTGTCGCTGTGCCTGGTGCGTTCCACCGCTGCCAGCCGTAGGGGCTGCTTTGGGCATTGGTGCCAAATCAGCCTTTGATGCTACTTTTCTGTGTCTTGTGTAGTCTGCGGGATGTCCTTACATTTCACAGCCATTATGTATTCCTACCTGCCCTACAGGATTACTCTCATTTTCAGCACGCCTGTCCTCTGACAGTCTGTGTATCGATACTTTTGAAGTTTAAACTCTCTCAAGGTTATTTCAGCTGTACGTCAGGAGACAGCTTGTGCAAAATATACTATGTAATTATCCTGCATAGTCATAAACAGGAGTTGCCTATACACATATGAATACACTAGATGCACATGTACATAAATAAAAGGAATTAAAATTCACACACACACACACATAAATATAAACGGCTCAAAATATCTCGTATTTATGATTTTCCTCAATTTAGGAAGTTAATATTACGTGTGTGTGTGTGTGTATATTAGTTCTGTCAAATGATTATTCGCATACATGTTTTTTTTGTTTACATACTATGTATACTGTGTATATTTATTATGTTTATATAAATGCATGTATATTTAAGTAAAATATTTAACATTTATATATTATTACATATATTTGTATATAATTTATATGAATATATATACTTGTAAATCCATATGAACATATATGCTGTATGTTTGTGTCTTTATATATATATATATATATATATATATATAAATACATAAATATACACAGTACACACATTTTTAAAAATTTGTTTTTGATGCAATAAATCACGATTGTTTGACAGCACTAATATATATATATATATATATATACATTAATATTATTTCTAATTAATTATATATTTATTATATATATATATATACATTTTAAAGAAAATAATGAAGAAGTATTGAATATAGCAATAAATGTCAAGAGCTCAGTTGGAAGAATCTATGTTAATAATTACTTTTTTGAAGAAAAATAATTTGTATGCATTTCTTATGTTAAGCATTGCCTATTACAACAAGCTAAATGTATATTTTCTAAGACTTTTTTAATCCATCACATATTCTGATATTCCACACCGCCATAAACCGCCAAAAACACTTCATCTCGTTCACTCTTTGGATGTGAAAGTGACACCTACAGCCTTCTGCCTTTTTGCATAACCACAACAGAAACAATTTGTCTAATGTCGGTTGACTTTTGTATAAACTTTTAACATCTGTTGTAAGCTCTTGTTTCTCTTTAATAATGACACTGACTCTGTTTCTCTTCTTGTAGCCGCCTGGTGCAGCTTGAACAGAGACTGAGAAGCGAGCCGGTCTGCGGGTGGAACGTTCCCGCCTTATGCCTGAAAACCTTCTCTTCTTCTTCTCTTCCTCCCTCTCTATCCATCTGTCACAGTCCCTGCTATCTTAACTACCCCCCTTTCTCTCTGCGCTCTCCCCACTCTGTCTCCTCCTCTTTTGTAATTACTTGTTTACACAGTATCCATTTGATATTGAGCCAAATGTAGTGTCGGCTGCAGACGCCAGACACAGTACTGTTTCCTTCTTCACCCTCCACTGCCACATACAGAAACAACATTAAAACCCCCCAGAGCGTTTGGGAACCTCACCTGATTGATTCGCATTCGCATTTGAAATATCAACTTACATAAACAGTCTCCTCTAACTAAGTGAGGCTGATTAATATTTCATCCCAATTCATGCATCCACTGCTTTGCAAACAGTTCCCTGTGGTACAACTTCTGAGAAGACAAAAACTGTGCAGCAAAGTATTTCTACAGCCGTCCATGGACAATAGCATTTCTGTAATGGTCATACTAGTTATAGGTTGGTGTTAAAAGTGCTTTGAACTGTATCTTCATGACACGTTTGTGTAACGCACTGAGCCATGTAGAGAGACTGGTACTTTTGTCAAAACATGAGCATGACAAATTCTGCCAGTCAAAAGGGCCTTCATTTACAACACACCAAATAAACATCTGGTCCAAAAGCACAATGTACCTGAAGTATAGACGAAATGCTTATGTAAGTGAGATTCGCTGATAGACAGGAGAGAATATCCTGAGTAATAACACAATTATATTGAATATCTTACGTTGATCATTTTTGAGAGCTAGTATATGGATCTAGAAAAGTGCGTAGAGTTAGAGAGTGGCATTAAATTATTATTCCATCAGTTTTATTGCTTCTCTATAATTGAACATCTGGCATCAAATCACGTCATTTCTCAGGACAAGCAAAAAGGGTTTTCAAAGTAGGTCAGACTGTTGACGTCTCACATTTGTTGATCAGTAACTCGAAGGCTGTGTGAATTTCTGGTTGGCTCAATGTGTAAACAACTCAAAACCGACATGGCCCTAACTTTTCTCGCGTTCGCTTTCCCACCAATCCTGCCTTCTGTTTGGTTTGTTTACCCCTCACAGTGAGTGCATGTTACAAATGGATGTCCAGTAAATTATTTGCCGTAGAATTTAGCTATGCTACTTTAAATGGATTTTGTGCATTTCTTATTTTCTTTTATATTACTCCAGGAACGGAACAAAACAAAACTCTATATACGAAATGAATAAACCTTACTATACGAGCAGTCACTTTTAATGGCATTGTTTGATGAAATACTTCTTATACCCATGTATGTTTCCGTATACTGGCTTTCTCTCTTATAAGTGAGTGTAGAGATTTATTGCAGGGATGCAAAGTATTATATTCGTCTGAAATTTGTTAAAATTCTAGATTATGTAGAGTGCTGCTATTCAATAAAGTACTGAAAAAGGATCTGTCGTTGCATTTTTTTTATTTGAGATGAATTTATATAAAAATGTATTTATTAAATTCTTTTAGGTGTACAAATGTTTTATAATAAAATCTAAAGAACAGTCTAAATATGAACATAGTTTCAGCTCTATTTCTAATTTCATGTACTCTATTCTTTGAAAGCACGGATTACCCAAAAATGTAAATTTCTTACCCCTGCATGACATATGATTAAGATATTTTTGATGAAAACGCAACTGCATACACAGCAACACAACTACCACACTGAAGGCCCAGAAAGGTAGTAAAGACATTGTTTATATAATCCAACGTGACATCAGTAGTTCAGCCTTATTTTTATGAAGCTACAAAGGTACTTTTTTGGTACATGGAACTCTCACGAATGTGTGCTGAAGACTGACGCGGAAGAGAAGAAATAATTGAATAAAATTATTTTTGTGTTCTAACAGGTTCATAACATTATGGTTGAACCACTGATGTCACATGGACCATTTAACCATGTCCTTACCTTTCTGGTCCTTGAATGTGTCAGTTGTGTTGCTGTCTATGGAGGGTCAGAAGGCTCTCAGATTTCATCAGAACATCCTGAGTTGTGTTCTGAAGATGAACAAAGGTCTTGCGGGTTTGAAGAGACATGAGGCTGAGTAATTAATGACATGACTTTAATTTTTAGGTGAACCATCCTTTAATTATAATAAAGCTCACATCTATCCCAACATGAAATCATCAATTAAAATGGCACAACACTGCATGACAATATATAAATAGTTCAGATTTACATGACATGTTCGTCTGAGGTATTTCACACAAAGCTGGTTGTACATTTATACAACATTCTCCATTTGTCCATACATGCAATGTCTAAAATTATGCCAAAACCATACAGTTTAAAGCCACTGTGTTACATTTCACTTAGGAGTTGCATGATCGCAATAGAAGTGCTCTGGCCAAAAATATAGGTACCACAGAAAAGTGTGATCATTCCCCATGTGACCAGAAGATATCTGGAGGAAAGTGCACAAAAATAAAAGGCTATTGTACATGTAATAAAACAAGCATGAATTCCATTAAACATACAGGATACTAAAGAACTACAATAGTTATACCCCCTTCACTCACCTTATTGTAAAAGGAATTGACTCTGACTGCACCACAAATATTAGGCAAAGTCCTTCAGTAAAAATAATACAAAATTTACACATCATGATACAAAGAAAAGCAATAAAAGATTCCCATTACATTAAAATACACAGACACTGTTTAAATTAATCATATAATGATAAAATGATTAATAAATTTAGAACATTAACTAAGTATTCATTTCAAAACACTTCATGTGACCTTGTGAAGTATACCAACAGAAGACACACACAATTACCTGGAAATATAAAGATGAAGAAAGCACTGACTCCTCCGACAACACCGATCACTTTGCTAATGTCTGGAACAAACACTGCGATGAGAAGAGTGATTGTGACCCAGGCTGTGGTCAAGGCAACACGGGTCAGGCTCTCGTAAGACCCCGTCACTGCTGTGTGTTTGTGTCGTCGGCGCAGCAGCGGATCCTGAATCACAGATCTACACACCTGTCAATTCATCTCTCTATACTGTATATGCAAGAAACTAATACCGAATAGCTATAAGACACAATATGCCACATACCTTCCAAGCAAGACAATGATGGGGAAGATGGTGATGATTGAGATTCCAAACAGCAGCCTGGCAATGATCATGGTCACGTCACCTCCACTGTACGACATCAGAATATCAGGAGTTACGTTCTTCCCAAATGTCAGATACCCAAAGACTCCTACAACACAGTCCTTGTTAACGGCTCCTCTGTTCAACAATAGGTCATACTTTATTTTGACTTTAGACATTCTACTAACTATAAGTAATATACAGTGCCCTCCACTAATATTGACACCCTTGGTAAATCTGAGCAAAGCTGGTTGTGAAAATAAATCTGCATTGTTTATCCTTTTGATCTTTGGTTCAAAAAATTAACAAAATTGTAACCTTTCATTGAAGTACAACAATTGAAAATCGTGAGGAAAAACTCATGATAAAATATATGTTTTTCTCCAATACATGTTGGCCACAATTATTGGCACCCAATTATTGCTACAAGATAACAGCTCTGAGTTTTCTCCTGCAACGCTTAAAGAGTTTGGAGAACACCTGAAAAGAGAAAAGAGATCATTCCTTCATTCAGAATCACTCCAGACCCTTTAGATTACCAGCTCCATGTTGGTGCTTTACATCACTCAGGGTTCAGGTCAGAGGCAGCCATGGCAAAAGCTTCATTTTGTGCTCAGTGACTAATTCTTGTGTTTATTTTGATGTTTTGGATTATTGTCCCAATGAAAGACCCACCAATGGCCCATTATAAGATTTCTAACAGAGTCAGTGAATTATTGATTTTTATCTGTTGGTATTTGATAAAATCCATGATGCCTTGTGTCTAAACAAGATGTCTAGGACCTCTAGCAGAAAAATAGGCCCACAACATCAAAAATACGGCAGTATATTTCATTATACACATGGAGTACTTTTTATCCCTGTGTTCACCAAAACCATCTTGAGTGTTTGCTGCTAAAA
>JAUMHP010000073.1:10733550-10775998 GCA_032361065.1 Enteromius trimaculatus | reverse complement strand
AGAAGCCAGTCCCATTTGTAGTTCCAGTCCTGTCTGACAACTGAACATGCTGGAGATTGTTTTTGGATGAGTGAGGACAACATGATTTAGGAGCTGTTTGTCTATTTATTTTAATTTTCTGACCCTGAGACTCAACTATTTTCTGCAATTCTCCAGCTGTGGTGTTTGAAGAGTCTATAGCCACTCAAACTCTACTCCTCACCGTGTATTAGGATGATAGAGACACATGTCCTTTTCCAGGCAGTTTCTATCTATCTATCTATCTATCTATCTATCTATCTATCTATCTATCTATCTAGTTATAAGCTCAAGTGTGTCAGCCACTTTAAATTCTCAAGCGTGTGATAGCACGATTGATTCTGATTGGTTGTCAATGTTTCTATTGTTCATTAATTGTAAAAAAAGAAAAAAAAAAACTTTCTATAAAATTATTCTCAATGATATCGTGACTCTCTGTGCCTTTATCATTATAGTTGTGGTGTGGATGCTGCTATTCTTTAACAACTGAGATTGATTTTTAGAACTATCTTTATCGTGCTTTGTGTGAACGGGCCTTACACTCTCTATAATAAAAAAGTAATCTAGTATAAGCTAAGAGGACTGATGTCAATATATCTAAAAGTCACAAGTTTAAATTAAACCCTAAACCTTCAAATCTGGCACAGCAGCCAGTTCAGTAAATCATCACAAATTATAATTGTCAGAAATGATATATATATATAATGCATAATATATAGCCAGCAAAATCGCTTAACGTTATGAGATTCAAGTCCACTTACAGGGCCAGAGACACTTTTTTCTCTCTCTCTCCATTAAATTCACTTGAGTGCTTTTGAGTTCAGTTACTTTAAAGAGGATTCAAATGTTCGTGTATAAAACCTTTAGTTCAGAGGTTTGCAGTTGGTAAGATTTTTGGTAACACTTCAGAATAGGGGGCCAGAATAATGCATTAGTTAAGCATTAATTACTGGTTAATTTGATCACAATTAAACATTAGTTGAGCAAAAACACACTAATAATTAATGATTAACCTAACATGTTAAGGGTCCGAATTAAGCATTAATTATGCACAAATAAACTAGTAATTTATAATTAACAATTATGCATCAGTTAAGCATGAACACATATATAACTAATAATAATCTGTACATATAGTAAGGGCATATTATCAATTATTTACAATTCATTAGTCATTTTAAAGACTATAAACAAAAAAAAACTATAAATACATGCATGCTATAAACAAAAATAAGCTAGTAATTAATAATTAACTGATTTTTTGTTATTGTTATTATGTTTATTTACTGCTGGTTTGCAATTATATATGGCTAAAATATTGTAATAAAGACTATTTGACCCCCTGTTCTAAATCTACATTAAGACACTTATTGAGTGATATTAAAACCTATTGATTAGGATACGCTAATAATTAAAGCTAAACTACCATTAATATGGTGCTAATAAATGGAATTTGACCCCTTATTCTAAAGTTAAACTTAAATCCATATTAATTATGGCACCTATTGAGTAATATTCAAGTTCATGACTAATGAATTGTAAATAATGGCTAATGTGGCCTCAGTATATGTTCAGATAATCATTAGTAATGTGCGTGTTCGTGCTTAACTGATGCATAATTGTTCATTTGGGCCCTTAAAATGTTAGGTTAATCATTAATGAGTAGTGTGTTTTTGCTAAACAAATGCTTCATTGTAAACAGATTAACCATTAATTAATGCTTAACTAATGCATTATTCTGGACCCTTAAAATAAAGTGTTACCAGATTTGGTAATGTATTTAACAGTCTCTAATGCTTACCAGCAATTATTTGATCAGAAATACAGTAAAAACAGCAATATTGTGAAATATTACAATAATTTTATTATTGTAAATTATTTCTCTCTCTTTTTCCATTCCTGTGATGGAAAAGCTGAAGTTTCAGCAGCCATAATATGCTGTTTTGTTGCTTAAGACAAAAATCCTATTATTATTCATGTTAAAAAGATGAAATAGCAGTGCTGTTTTTTGTATGTAAAAATTATAGATTTTTTAAAATTGTTTACTCTCACATCAAAAAAAGTGTTCATGAAGCATGGTTCCCTATGAAGTTCCTGTAAATATACTGCAATTACTGACCAGTGAGAGAGTAGATGATGAGGCAGACGAACATGGACACCACAGAGATGAAGACCCAGTGAGACAACTTCCTGTTCTCCATACTACTGTAGACAGCAACACAGGCCTCGTGGCACTGAAACAGACACAGTATCAGCATAAGCACAGCTGTGTCCAAACCTCTGATCTCCAGCACACTTTGCCTACACCAAAAAAAGCTTTTCCTGTAATAACTAACTTTCTGCACTAGCCCATTTCTCACCGATTCCCCTGCTGCACAGCTCTTTTCATATCTCCATTTACCTCTTCTCTCCATTCCCGCCTTGCAATCAATCAGCCTCGGGCAGCGGACAGAGAGTGATTCAGCACTCCTCTGCTATGCCCGTGGACTTTTATTATATTTTTGACAATCTCCTGGCGTTAACAAATAAAACCCACCTCAAAGATGCACTGTTTTTCACGCTTTGCATCTGACCTGACCTTAAATATTAAAGCATGAGCAAAAGCAATTTGGCTTCCCCTCATTTGTGGAGTGGAGCGATCATACTAAAATGAAAGAATCTCTCTTTTTCCTCAAATTTCCAAATAGAAGTAAGAAAACTCACCTGAAAGCCAAAGCAAATAGTCGGGATGACACTGAACATCGAAGCCCATGGGTTTTCACTAAAGAATAACAGAAATAATAATAGTTAAGCAGATGGCTTCTGTGACCTTTTGTTCGCAGTCAATTATATTCTCTCAGATACATTCTTTCAGCATGACAGTACGTTTGATTTAGGCTCAAATGAGAAAAAGATGGTCCTGAATATTCTGGGAACCTTTATGCAATTTGTGACTAAATTTGAAAGCTCTGTCACTTCACACTCACCCACTGCTGTAAAGAGGCGATAGATTGATCTCATGGACTGGCCTCATGTGGTATTTCACAATGATGGCTACAGTGAGATACGTGGCAGCAAAAGTTCCTAGAACACTGAGCAAAAATAAATATCAAAGGCTATTGATGAGAAAATAAATGCTGCTTAAACTAAACAAATTATCTTCATGATGTGTTGGGAAGAAAGCTTTGCTTATTAGTCAGAGGAGAGCCATTTTAAAGCTATTCAAAATGCCGTGCAATGCTGTGGCAATTGAGCATAAAAGTCCTAATGAAAAACAGAAGCAATAACAGCGCTTCATAAAATTCATGAAAGAACAATCACAGTCTTTTTACTTACTTCCTCTGCAACTCTTTCCACCTAAAGAGGCTTAGCAGTGTTTTGACCAATCAAATCCAAAAACCATTTCGACAAAACTGTTGCACACAATTCACTTAATGAACCTATTTAAAATCATCCCCTCACAAATGGGACGTCACTGTGACATGTGAGTAAATGTCATTGCTCAGCCGATAAAATACATCTTGAGCAGAACATGACAAGAAAAATAATCCCAATATAAGAATTTCCATTTTTTCAAAGGTTTCAACAACTTCCATTTCTTTTCTGGCCTGGAAAACACAATCATTTTCCAAAACTAACCTGCTTTGCCATATTAATTCAACTAGGGTTATTTATGTTTTTTTTAGATATATACCATTACAAATTAGCTTTTATTTTCAATAATTTATATATTTTAATTAATTTTCAATTTTAGTAATTTTGTTATTTGCTTTTGTCATTTTTATTCATGTTTTTATTAATATTTAGTTTATTTTTATTTTAGTAACTTTACTGCATGTACTATATATATATATATATATATATATATATATATAATCTCTTTTTTTAGTTTTGACCAAAAATGACTCTGTTCTGAACAATATAATGAAGAAAATAAGCAAAGAAAACAACAACAACAACAACAAAAAAACAGTTATAGAATACAGTTCCTCACCTGGTATACTTCTGTATGCTGATTTCCTTTGGGACAGAGAGCGGGAAAATGAAGAAGAGACAGAGAAGAAACAGGGCAAATCTCTGGTCTGTGTACCAGTTGTACGGCATCTCTGATTCTGGCAATCCTGTGATTAACTCATATATAGAGACACACACTGAGAGAAATTAATGGAGATGGATCAATATAATTGGATAATGACTACTTAGACACAATATGAACAATTAGTAATAAAAAAAACCTCCCATTGACGACTTTACATTGCTTACATTTCTGAAGCTGGTCAGCCACAATGACCAGAAAAGCAACAGATATGAAGAAGAGGTTGAAGACATAGCATATCTCACAGAGGCTGCCTATGGCAGGTCCGCACACATCTTTGACCACAGCTTGATAGGTGTTTTGTCCACTGACTGAAGACGAATAGCCCAGGATGACAAGTCCGCTGATCAGGAACACAAGAGAAATCTATGAGACAGAAATATATAATATATCATGAAAATATATTATAAAAAATATAATATAAAAGTGGCATTAACAACATGTATACCGAACAATTAGCTCTCCCAAATTAGGTCTGGACTGAAAGATTTAAAAAAAGTTACTTGCCATTTCAACAGTAACAGCAGACTGAATTCCTCCAGCTTTCTCGAACGCCCAGGGGAAGATGAGAAGCCCTGCACCCAGCGCGGACTTCAGCATGATGAAAACTGCCCCTAACGAGCCTAACTTTGGCCCGTTTGTCTCCAGAGAGGACTTTGTTAAAAAGCTGATGCTTTCTTTTGCCAGCTCCTCCATGTTAGTCCGGCTTTGCATCTCTCTCTGAGGGAGCTCAAGCTTTAGATCAGGTGAATGGGGGGTGGGAGTGTGGGGTTTCAGGCCAATCAAAGAAACGCTCTTCTACGATTTAGAGAAACTAATCCAATTTGATTTGTCTGTAATTTAATGGTTGAAGCATTTTGGGTTCGAGTAGTACAGCAATTTACAATAGCACGACACCAATAGTTTAATGATGATGCTGTCCGTGATCCTAACTGTAGGCTTTATGTAGATAGATATTAAAAAATAATTTAAAAATAAATAAATAAACAAGACCAGCTTTTGAGACCAGCTTAAATTCACTCAAAAATTTCCACTAACTATTTTGAAATATCTAACATTTTGTTTTCCCCTCATAAGTAACATCAAATAGTGCATCAGAAGACATGAAACGGCAAATTGTGGAAAGTATTGTGGAAAATGTGTTCCGGGGGTGGGGGTTTGGCACTGGTGCTACAGGCTCACTGTCACTCCTCTGGAGCCCAAGTCTTGGCAGAGAAAAATCACAAGCTAGGCTGGGAACTTTCTAGATATGAGGGACAAGCGGAACATGTGACCTCCTTTATGACAAGATTTGGGAAATCCACTTAAGCACAGATAACTGGTCAGGGTAAGTTCCCATGATCTTCATGTCATTAACCTCTATCCCGTTTCGTCATCTGAAAGGGACTGGTGACATTTTCACAAGCTATTCGTCCCATTAAAAATGGATCAGAGCGAGAATTTAGAGAGACTTCCAAGCCTCTATCACTTCTAATGGAATTATTCAATTTCACACTGGCCTGAAGCAAAAGCTCAGGGAACTACAAGACTTGCTTAGCAGACAGTGTTGATCCGATTTAGAATGAGGAGGAAGAGGCATGTTTCTTCTGATATTTACACCAGCATTCAATTACTTGGAGGCTATGATTGTGTGGGATAGTCTAAAGAACTCTTTTTTTCATCAAGAGATTGGATTTGGCATATTCTTGCCCCTTCAGCAGTAACACCATTTTCCAATGTTGATTAAAAGATAATGTTTACAGATATAATTCCTGTGATTACAAATCAGAATGTTCAGCAGCCAATACTCCAGCCTTGCATTCTGAGCACTAGAATCAGCATATTAGAATTATTTCTGAAAGATCAAGCGAGACTGAAGTTTGGAGTAACGATGACACCATATAAATGCTTGTGTTTGGTGTAACAAAGACGAATAGAAAATGTCAGACCAGGTCTAATACGGCTTTCCTCAAAATAAATGTCCCGGAGCAATATTTTACTTTACATAGCATGAAAACTCTCAAGCAAACTACTGGGCCACACTATCAAACAGTGACAGCTTCATCCATCATATGCACATGTAGCTCATGCAAACAAAGTACAAAAGGTTTATCCATCATTGAAAGAGGCAAAAGTAAACAGTAGTGTTCAACATACTTCTGGTTGTTTACCGGAATCGTCTATTGGATAAACAAGATAAAAACTGTTCTGGTTTTTTCCCAATTGTAATGTTATATGTAGACTGTCATCTAAAATTTATTACAAAGACAGAGGCGGGTTTACTTGCTTTATATCGGATAAGATATATTTAAAACATTGATAATTCCACACCAACCACAGTGAAATCATGATGACTATTTACAAAGGATGTAAGCACACAACCGTTTTTTATAAAAACACAGTCTGACTGAATACAAAAAGGAGGACATGTGGAAACAAGTCCAATATGTTGATCAAGGAAAATGAATGGCTGGTTTCTGTAGTCATGTGTTTGACATACAAAGCAAGGGTCAATAGTCAATTTCTCATCAATAAATTAAAAAAGGAAACATTCCTCCATTTGGTCACTAAATTGAAAGGCAAGTGTTGATTAAAGACAAGAGAGGGAACGCTGATGTCCAAACAAGGCCCTCATCTGGGCGCAGGTGGCTGGTTCATCTCAAGTAGGTACAGACACAGCCCTTCAAATCTCATTATCAAGGGGTTATGGCATCACACAAACACACCGCAGGGAAGACTGCTCCCTGTTACTTTGTCCAGATGTGGCTGATCATACAGTGGGGTTTTTGCCTGAGTGAGGGGTTTGTTGCTGTTGTTGTTGAAGGTAAAGCGGCCGTTTCACTCTGGGTTTTCTGCGCTTGGGCTTGCTCTTGGCCTTTGTCAGTTGGACCACAAAGAAGGAAAGAACAACCATGGCACCAAGGAAGGCAAACATTGGGATGGTCTGGCCCACCTCTTGATTATAGCGGCCAGGCATAATTCCTAAATAAAAACATAAACATGGATTACTGCAAACCGTTGGCTGAATTCTAAAAGGCACCTTTCATTGGGTGACAACTAGTTGATTCATTTCTAAACATGCAGAGAAAGTTCCTCTTTCACCTCCAGGGATGTCCCAGGCCCCACTTTCTCCAGGAGACAGGGGTCGAACCTGAGGCCGATATGGCCTCACATTAGGCAAAACAACCTTGTCCATGTCCACTGACAGTAGCTTCTGGTGCTTCCACAGATTGCTGGGAAGAAATAAATGTCAACAAACTCTGTCAGATGTCGATATTAGAAGACAATGCATCCAAATTTAGATCCGTTTCCACTGACAGTGCAGTAGTTGAGAATGGCAGCAGGCTCATGTGTACTGACCTAGGAGCAGTTTCATTAAGTGGCTGGGGTTTAGCCCAAGACAGATGAGGGCATGCAGGTAGAGGACGAGGCTTAGGGTCACCCAGATGAGCCTCTAGCACTTTGGAGTAACGGTAGAGGTGATTACCTACCAAAATAATTAGAATCAATCAAAATCAGAAAAATTCATTATTATTAATTCAATTAAATAAAGTAAAAACAATGAATTTAAAAATAAATTAAAATAATATAATTAAAACAATTATTTAAATTACTGAAAATGTATATTACCTTCCAATCTCTGTGGTAATGGCCTGTCTGTGCCTGTAGGGGGCACCACTCTGTTTTTAGAGTGGGTGAGGCTGGGTGGAGTCATGCTATAGGAAGTGTACTGCAACAGAGCATCCAGAAGCCAAAAACAGTCTAAAATGGAAACAAGACAACCCCAAACACACTAAATTAACATACAAAAGTGAATATTTAGTGATGCTAGTTTTTTTTTTTTTTTTTTTAATCTCTCACACTTGTTTGCTCAAGTTATGAGCTTATATACACAAATGAGAATCACCTTTCTGTCTATGACTGTCATCAATGCAGTTGGAGTCTCCGTAGAGTGCTATTCGACCTCCCCCCTCAGAGGGTGTTTGGTACAGTCCAAGCACAGGCACATTTTCCACCACTGCTGTCTCTTGTTTCAAGACCTCCAGACCTAGAAATTTGAGGATGTCAGATAACAATAACAGAAGGGTTAAGAAAATAAGGGAGCTTTTAGCTGGTCTCCATGGATAGAGCAGTGATGGGAGGTGTACGATCACAGTAAATGTCACGTACCTTGATCTTTTAAGGTCTGAGCGATGACAATCCCATCCTCAGGAAATCGAGCGATGCTGCACCCTGAGGCATAATACACTAAAAGCAAAAAGTACATTATTGAAATGTTTTGTTTTAGACAAATTTGTCTCCATTAAAACAGTCTGCACAAGATCATGTATTAATCCAAGTTATAATCTTACTGTCGTGATCTGCCATTGTGAAGTCTCCCTCATACAGACCGTCACTGAAGGCCATTCCCCACACTGAGATCAGGTCATTTAAGGCTGGCACGTTAGCGCCCCCTGTGTCCGGCATCCACCATTGCCTGCAAATGTGTCATGCACCTTTCAAAATTCGCCTTTATTTGATAAACAAAACATGTTTGTCCTGAATTGGACACTTTACTAAGAGCCCCATTTAAAACGCTATTTGTCAGTGCCAATAATAGAACCCACACAATTTCAATCCCACCAAAATGACATTAGTTTTGAATTATGGCACTTAAATGCCCTAATGGGAAGCACAGTTTCATTTAAATTAGGACAAGAAAAAGCAGATGGTAATTGGAAAATTAGACAAACATTACTGAAATAAAAATGTCAGGTGAAAATCAAGGTTAATAAAGTAATTAGCGAGGCACTCTTGACACAAATTGTCTCCCGAAATGCTAACTTCCTGTGCAAATGTTTTTTTTGCAACATACTCTGGTGTCTGAAAGATGACATTTTTATCTAAACCTACAAAATATGTAAAAGATTTCAGGATTAAGGTAATAATGGCCTACAAATACATTATTATAAATGTAATATGGTTTTATTACATTTTTCTTTAAACATGCAGAAGATAATAAATTGACTAATGGCCTTAGACTACTAGACTCAGCAGAACATTTACCCAGAGATACATGCAGTACATTGAACTGATAAATCATCTATTAAAGTTAGAGACAGTGACAAAAGATTATGTTCTCCCTTGATGTTCTCAGTACCTGGTGTTCTCATCATAGAACTTCACTTTTCTCATGACTGATGTGTTATACCAGTCACTGAAGACGATGAGAGACAGGCCGTTATCTATGTCTCTCCTCAACTTGGTGATTTCCTCTGGAAAATACTCTTCCTCACTGTCCACCATGAGCAAGGTCCCTATAAACACGCAGAGACCGATGACAGTTGATTTCCATCACTGCTTATACCACAAAACTAATTCATCTTCAAGACAGAATCCTTTACACAGAAAACACTCTGCTATCAACACTTACCGTACTGACTGGCATCAAAGCATGTGATTGGTGCACCCAAGACTTCGACAAAGTAGCCCATGCTGCGAAGGTGCTGATACATGTCTCTAAAGTTAGTGTGAATGTGATCACCATTCCTTCAAATCAAAGGACAAAAACAACATAATATACACACTTAAGAGACAAACTGGGGTAAAAAGGTTTATAGAAACAAGCTATGAAATGCTGCCCTCTACAGATTCTTCTCACAGTGCAATGTATTTTCTAACAACTGATTGAATAGGGATTATTTGGGGTGGTCAGGGCTCACCAGTCAAGCGGATCGTTCTTCATGCGCAGGTTGTCTCGAGGGAAGTAGCCAGGCGGGTAACGTAGGTTGTGGTACTGATCCCACAGAATCCTCTTACTACGTGGAGGAGTGGGGACAATCTTTACCTTCACTGGTAACTTCACAGTAGAGGTCATCTCACCACCTATTGCTGACTGAATACAAGCACATGAAAAACGGACCAAAGCAGGTCATGATCTCAAAATACACTACAGCCAAACTGAAAGCAGTTTAGAAATTTCCAAAGTAGTCTGAAAGCTATTAGTGTAATAAACCAATAAAGAAGTGTGGTCATTAACCAATAAAATGTATGAATCAAGCAGAAGAGCCCTTACTGGAGTTAGCAGGCACAGTACTGTTACTTACATCATTCTCTGCTGGAGAGGCCACTGTAACCATGACATGACCCTGAGCGATGCCTTCCCACGATGCAGCTTTCTTGGCCACAGATATGGAAACAGCCAGGTATCCGGCCCAGGGCCAGAGTACAGGCGAGTAAGACACCGCTACGTCCACAAAATCCCCATTCTGCGGAAGGTAGGGCTGCCAGATGGGCTGTGGGTTTAAAACACAACTGGGCTTCTTCACATGGACCATGGATAGTTGAAAATACAATGTAATGTATACAATAAGATACTACATCCATTGCAATGGGTCTATTTATTATTGCCTACCTTGTCCACAATCTTTCCAGTCACACCCATGCCGTTAAGAATGGTAACGTTGACAATCGTTGGCATGCCACCGTAGTAAATAGGCTGAGAGCAGTAGGGCCACATGTACGGGCACTCTGTCAGATCTATGTAGCTCGGACTCAAGCTAAAGAAAAAAAAAAACGCCATTAGAAATGCATTAAAAGAGTATGACCTCACTTGGAGCCAGTGCAAGATAATGAACCAGGTCAAATCTACTCTATAATCAGGCTGGAACATAATTAAATCTTAATGAGCGTGCAAAAGAGAAGCCAGCTACAATTTAAATGGATCAATTCAGCATACACGAATAAGATAATGCGAGCATGATACGTGAGCAGAATGCTAGTCAAAGAGCAGAACACTACATTTGAGTACATGCAAGAGACATGCCTGGCTTGTGGTTTGTAGCTGTTAAGGATCTGGTAGGCTCTGAGTAAATCGAGTTTGCCATGGCCCTGCTCAAACATGTTGACGCCTGGCAGCCTGCGTGCTGAAGCGATCAGGGCCTGCTTCATACTGGCTGGGTTCACCAATTCTCTGTTCAACACAGTGCTGGAAAGACAAATAAACATGGTTTAGTTAAATAGATGGGATATAATTTCAGTACAACTGCAGGTTGAGGACCGGAAAACAGACTTGAAAGAAATACTGGCACATGGTGACTCAGATGCAAAGAGGCAGATGGGGTCAAGTACCTATGAGAGACTAATACAAATGAGAGCAATATATATGAAAGAGATAGAAAGGGAACTGGAGGTGGTGAAATGAAATACGTATAAATTGGAAACGCTGACAAATTAGGTTAGCTCATCACAGTCTGAGAGTACATCAAATATATAGCAAAAGCTAAGACAGTAAAAGAAAAATGATGCCATTCAATTCCCTGTGGAAAAATAAGATTGATTCTGTCAATTCATTTGTTTGTTGCACTCATTTGTATTTCAATTTAATTTATTTTTTCCTCATAAGGACTGAAGGAACAAAAAGGCACATATGCAGAAAGCCATAGGGCTTTGGGGACCAATTTATTTAGTTCTATTTCATATCAGTTGTGTATATATGTTTATAGCAACAAATGTACAAAGTACAGGTGTGCCCACTATCAATCCCTATCAGCGCCCTGATAAAGCAGCAAACACTGACCTAATAATAAAACCCTGATCTAAATAACGGATTAATGTGGATATAAAATGTATACAGGCCTAAAATGAGACACTCCTAACGTTTGTGTTGAGTATGAGATTTTTGTTTGTTGTCGTTTCTGAAAGAAATTAGCTCTTCTATTCAGCAAGGAAATTAATAAAAAAAGGAACATTTACACTGCTACAAATAGCTTATATTTCCAATCTGTCTCACCTGGCCAGTAATGTGACAGCCCCGGCCACTACAGGTGATGCAACACTGGTGCCAGATAGAGAACGACAGCCCTCCTTCAATCCTGAGCCGCGCACACCAGAGCCATACGTCACAATGTCAGGCTTCACTCTGCCATAGCCACCTGGCAGCTCCTGATCCACAGACAGCACAGAAAGCAAAACAATGATTAAACTGAGCTGACAAGACAGACTGACAGATATTGCGATGAGTGGGAAAGAGAGCAACACGTTAACATTGGATGCCTCAGTGGAGATCGAGTCAAAAGTCAGCAGTCATACATGGCCAACAATATCACCCAGTTCTTTAACTGGAGAATGCATTTTTTAATAACTTATATCTCAAGGACATTCATTTATATGCAACTTTATTGTACATCTACAAAGCTGTAATTCTTTGAACCACTTCAAAAGGTGCAATAGATAGGGTTTTTACTGAATCTTTTGAAGTGCATGCGCATATCGTCAATTTATTCCCCTTCCTAAAGGGTGAGGGGGAGGCAAGAAATCTCCAAATTTATGTAGCAGGAAGTGTCTGTCTGACCTTTTTAGCTCAGATCAAAAAGTACAGACATGTTCTAACTGGTCTCTTCAGGCAGCTGCACAGGAAAAATGCAGTAATGTGATGTCACCAAAACACAGAACGCACCCATGTTGTCATTCCTCTGGAAGAGAACCTGGCAATGTTGTCCTCAAAATCAATCCCTCCAACACCAATAACATCCATCTGATCTGCTGGATTGTTCAGAGTTCTGGAAGACAAAAAAAATAATAAATAAAAATCTATCAATAGCAATATCAATAGACACGTTAGAAATATTGGCCAAATCTAATAATAATTTGTCCTCAAGTTATTTTTCTTACCCATAGAGTGGGCCATCATTTCCAATAGCAGATACCATAATCACCTTGTTGGCTGTGAGCTCCCAAACCTTATTAAACACAGAAGAGTTTATTAGAGCACTACATTTTAGAGTGCATAAACTTTGATATACAGGCCAAAATACATGGCACCTTTATTAAAATTGGCTGGCTTATTGCTTGAGATGTTTCTCAGTTGTAGTTTGCTTTGGACAAGAGCACCTGCTAAATGAATAAATGTCAGTTTAATTTGTTCATACCTTATCAACAAATGGATGGTCCATAAAGTCTGGTCCCCCTATACTGAGATTTAAGACATCTATCTTCTTCAGGATGGCGTAGTTAAAGGCATCTAAGAACCAGGAAGTGTAGGACACCTAAAAAGAGGGAAAAATGAAGAACAACATGAATAGTTATTTGCTCAAAATACAGTAATAAATCATAGCATTATGGAATACTACTACTACTTCAAAAAAAACTGTTTTACAATGTGATTAAAAATGTATGAATGTATGATAAAATTAGAAATTAATTTTTGAAAGGTAATTGTATAGAACCTTGGATTTGAGTGTTGTGTGCTACCTGGTTATTAGTAAAAACCCTGAAGATATGAAGCTCTGAATCAGGAGCGAATCCCTGGCACTCTCTCATGCTGGCAATAACCCCAGCAACAAAGGTACCATGACCCAACCCTGAAGAAAGAATGCCAGACAGGCACAAATAAAAGAATGATTAATGCTTGTGATCTGGGCCGTTTCTGCCAACTTCACTCAGAACACAATAATGATTGATTGAATGTGTTTACACCCGTTTCATGACATTGTTTTATGCCTTACCGTCATCCAGTGTTTTCTCATTGGTCCAGTTGGTTCTTTCTTTAACATTCTTAAAGTGAGGGTGCTTCTCACTGAGCCCAGTGTCAAATACTGCTACCTTCACCCCAGAGCCTGCAAACAAACACAAACAGCTTCAATGCAAACCTGACCTCCAAAGGTAGTAGAACATTGATTACAACAGCCCATTCTTTAACACATACCAGTGTGTCCCATCTGCCAGAGCACATCTGCTTGCAGTATCTGGGCGACATGTCTGGGGATGGCCCGTAGAAGACGGCGACTGGAGTGTCTTCCCGTTGCATGCCAGAATCCAGAGCTTAGAGAAAGACTCGTTCTCCTGAGCGGCCTTGATGACTGCCACGACTGCCACTTCTGCACCCAGCGTGTGTCATTGCATGAGGACGCCCCATCAGTGCCCGCTAAAAGAGTAAAGAAATGAGAATTACATTGAATTCAATTTGCTCATTTCATTTGTGCCTTTGATATAACGCGTTTTAGCCATATAAAAGAACTGCTACAGGCTGACACACTTCTGCCATCCTCTATAATGTCACCCAGCCATTAGGAGGAGGATTATTAAAAATGCTCACTTCAAATGTCTAATATTTCTCTTGAACAATCATGCGATTTATCTGTCTTTCAGGCACTGTTCCCCATTTAATCTGCATTTATATTTACTTTATAAGGGCACACATCTATTTCTCATAACTCAAGAGCACTTTTATGCCATCTCTGTAGAAATCTCTGAGTATAAAAAAAAAAAAAAAAGAAAAAAACTTTTATCATGAATATTTAAAGACAAATCACAGTGCAACAATTAGGATTTTAGTAATTCAGCCATGTACCTGCCCTCATAATATAATAATACACTCTAATATGTAACATAACATAAAACAAAGATTCTTTAGCTATAATATTTAATTTATAAATGCCTTTACTGGAAAAAGATGGCATAGAATATCCCATTCTAACCATTTCTAGGAACGCTTTCAGGAGTATTCACACGTTTTTCAAATAGAGCAGTGATAATAGTGATTAAACCTTTATAAGGACACCTTTACAGAGAGTTGAGGCAATAAGTGTAAAAAAAAAAAAAAAATTAATTATAATGAAAAAGCCTTTCATACAAGTGCAGGAATCGTAAGTTTTTAAGCAGGCCAACCATTTCGACCAGCTCTGACATGTCAGTCTACCCCTCTGGCTGATTACTGCTCATTAATTCCCCCTAAGGCTACACAGACTAGACTAGCACTATACTGTAATTATATTACATTTTAATCCCCCACTAGTGCTCTTGTAGAGCTGACCCCGACATCAGTTAAATGATAATTACTTGCGCATATGCTCTCAACTGTGACCAGGGGTTATTCTTAGAGGCACTTTGGATTCAGTAAAAAAAAAAATAAATAAAAAAAAAAATATATATATACATCATTAACTGCTATTAGTTGAGTTTCTTTCTCTAAGCTGTGCTATGTACAGCCGCGGTTGAAGAGTGAGATACGCTTGCGTGTGTGGGTGCAGACTGGTGGAGCCAGACTGATAAGCAGCTCCTTGAGAATTATTCCAGAGTGGTGCTGTCTGCAAAAATACAGTTGGTTGGGAAAGTATTCAGACCCCCTAAAATGTTTCACTCTTTGTTATATTGCAGCCATTAACTAAAATCATTCAAGTTAATTTTTTCCTCAATGTACACACATATTGACAGAAAAGTTGACATTTCTGCCGATTTATTAAAAAAGAAAAAATGAAATATCACATGGTCCTAAGTGCTGTAACGCTCATATATTTAACTCAGGTGCTGTCCATTTCTTCTGATAATCCTTGAGATGGTTCTACACCAATCCTGTTCCTGGAGATCTACCTTCCAGCTGAGTTTAGTTCCAAACAGCTGTCTGTAATTATCAAGTGCTCCTTCAAATCCTAATTAGTTGGTTCAGGTTGTTTCTGATCAGGGTTGGAGATGAATTCTGCAGGAAGGTAGATCTCCAGGAACAGGATTGAGCACCCCTGTTCTACACCTTTATTTGAGTCCAGCTGTGTTTGATTATACTGATTGGACTTGATTAGGAAAGCCACACACCTGTCTATATAAGACCTTACAGCTCACAATGCATGTCATCGCAAATGAGAATCATGAGGTCAAAGGAACTGCCTGAAGAGCTCAGAGACGGAATTGTGGCAAGGCACATTTATATTCTATACTTATTGGGGGAGAAGAGCCTTGGTGAGAGAGGTAAAGAAGAACTCAAAGATCACTGTGGCTGAGCTTTATGGCATAGTTGCCTGACGGAAGCCTCTCCTCAGTGTAAGACACATGAAAGCCTGCATGGAGTTTGCTAAAAAAAAAAAAAAAAAAAACACCCGAAGGACTCCAAGATGGTGAGAAATAAGATTCTCTGGTCTGATGAGACCAAGATGTTCTGTCCAATACAGTCCCAACAGTGAAGCATGGTGGTGGCAGTATGCTGTGGGGTGTTTTTCAGCTGCAGGGACAGGACGACTGGTTGCAATCAAGGGAAAGATGAATTCGGCCAAGTACAGTTTTAAATCAAAAGGGTGTCACATAATTACTCAGAAAACATTCTAATGGGCTGATTTGGTGCTCATCTTTTTTTTCTTAAATTAAAAAAAAAAATTCAGGGTTCCTTCATGAATAGAAAGTTCAAAATAACAGCAAATATTTGAAACCAATATAACAGTATTTATTGTCTATTTAAAAAAAAAAAAAAAAAGAACAGTACTTTACACTGCAAAATAAATAGTTGGAAATATTAGTTTTTTTGGTTGATACCCGAAAATTTTGCAGTAAATATCGGAAAAGCATTAAGCTGTGTAGCTTGTTTAGGATGCTGGTAAAGGAAGACATGAACAGAGAGGAAGTCCTTCTTTTATTATACAGGAGCAGTGCTAGTAAACACTAATCACTCTACCAGAGTCTCAACGCTGACACCAGATTTGCATGGAGGTGCGATTTCTTTTTTTTTTTTATTATAGTGGTGGGGAACTCACTGTGCAAAGACAGAAATTTTTTTCCACCTCAAACACTTATGAAAACCATTTCCTGCCCCCCATGCAGTAAATAAACACTTCCTATTTGGTTCAACCCCTGCTGACGACTTTCCTCCCTGCAGTCACCGCAAAGAGAGCTGGGGAGGAACAAATTGAACGTAACCTGTGTGACCTACTTCCAAGCAGTGCAAGATTTGATTCATGAATATAATTGTACTAAAACATAGTATTCTTAGTACATTACAGTAAGGCATAGTACAGTAATACACTCATGAGCTCTGTTTCAGTGTTATGAGAGTAAAGTACTACTTACAATCAGTCAGTTTGAGGCTGCGGAGGACCATGCGCTGGGGCGTCACTCGTTTGATGTAGGGGTGGTCCTGCAGGGTGAGCAAGCTGCTGCGGGCATCCTGCCGGATCTCTACCACTTCAAAGTCACTGGGGTAATCGCTGGCAGGATTGTCCCGCCGTACGATGCGCCAGTTCATCGCATCCACATCTCGCAGGGCACTGCTGATGAAATCGCTGCGTGCTTTGGCTGTGAAGTATCCATTAAATGCAACAATGTACTCTAGAAAAGACAAAGAGAAAGAACAAAAGATATTGCAAAATCTCACAGGACAACTGCACTTGCATTTACTGAGGTATGCAACTTCAGCAAGGCTTTCACTTGGGCACTGGGCCCAAACAGAAACACAAAGATGCCTAGTCATCATTCAAATGAATTCAATCTTGCATCAACAACTACAATAGAGACTTTAACAGAAAAACGTCTGCGGAGTGAAACTGTAGGACAGGGTGGGTATAGAGGAACACCCAGGCTTTCTTTGCTCAACAAACCTGAACAGAGAGACTATCAGCATGCCTTGAATATGGAGTGCTTGACAACTTCTAACAAAGCCAACAGTACATGCAGCCAACATGCAGACTAAGAGTTCATTGGCTTTAGGGACAGCAGAAAGAAACAAATGTAAATACACTTAAAAAAACACTTAATAAATTTGTAACTGTTGGCATTTAAATTTGCATGTCCATTTATTTAAGCATATTTATCTATAATTTAGAAGAAGCTAATTCATGTAGACAGATATCGGCATGAATGGGAAGCATGCAATCATCCTAGATCCTGTGAGGCAAAAGAAAAAACAAGCCAGACTCATCCCAACTGAACTGGTTTTGTGCAGTACGTTTATAGCTGCAGAACATAAATCTATATAAAAAAAATAAAAAAAATTATGCGGAACCACTTAAATGTACAACATAAAATATGTCCTAAAGGAACCCAGAAAGATGATTGGAAGAAAAAAATAAAAAGTAAATAAAACGCAGTCACATTAGTAGTGAATGTGCTTTGTTCAAAATTTAATTTACATGTAGCTTAATGCCAAACAATTAAAACTGGAACTATTGGTATGTAAAATCTCCTTGCCATAATTCATAGCTGAGGGTTAGGGAAGTGGAAATGAATTAAACATTAGAAGATGGCACAAAGGGCTCATTCAGAGAGCAGCAATCAGGCCACTATAAATAACGTGTTACATTCTGGTCTTGTATATCCACATCCACACCACACCCAAACTAGTGAAATGTGCGCCCTATGAAAACAACGCTGGACTCAGATTAAGTCTTAGGAATGTATTGCCAACAGTCTGGGCCTGCCGCCAGCAAACACACACAAACACAGAGCAGAGGGCACAATCCACCCAATCAATGGACAGAGAGCTGCAGCACAGTGGCGTACATTACACCAGTACTGTTTGACCTGAAACACTCACATTTTGTCCTGCCCTAAATTACAAAATGAAGGGCAACAGCTGCTTTAAATCCTCATACTCCATAAACGGGGTTGATAGCTGACTTTCAGTGCAATAAAATACCATTATCAACACTAAAAAGTAAATTACCCCACTAAACGACATACTAAAACACAATGTCCAAACACGTTGTAGTCAACGAGGAATTTAGTATTCTCCTAACAGTCAAAACACTTAAACTGCAAACCACTGGCTAACTATAAAAACAAATTAATCATACATTTTTGTTACAAACACAATAAAGACAACATTATTCATTTACAACAATGCCATTACTTACCATGCTTGACCACTTTGGTAGAAAAGTCCAGTTTCAGTGTGAGCTGTGAGCAGTTTGGGCTTAAGAGTGCATCAGCATTTAGAGGAGAAGGAAAGGGTGTTGAGAATGGTCCACTGTCTTTCTCTGTGCCCACCAGGGGCAGTCGACCCCCTAAAAAGGCCACAATCAAGCACAGCTGTAAAATCATGGTCCCTGCAGTCCGTTTCTGGTCATTGCCCATTTAAAGATACATGTGTCCTCGAAGCTAACAAATGTGAATGGGTATTTGAAGTTTTTAAATAGTTTAAGTCCAGAATGCAGAGAAGCCTGAATAACACATGGCTTGAGTTTTCATTTCTTTCTGCGTTTTCTCTCCATTGTGCGTTTGTGGTTCAGTGGAGGTGATCAGTGTGGCAGTCTGAGGAGGAGGAGGGGAGCCATCTTCACGAAAAGAGTAAAATAGTCTACTGTAGATCAGGCGGGGTGTTCATCTGGTGTTGGGCTTCCTCTCAATTACCAAAGGGTTTTTTAATGCTTTCTGCAGACAGAGAAGAAACAACATAATAGTTTTGCTTAACTAGTTGTGGAAAAAACAATGATGATATGATCTTTTTATTCAGCAAGGATGTATTAAATTTATCAACAGAAACAATAAAGATATTTAAAATTTACTTTGCATTGGAACTGTATGGTCAATTAAATAAATGCTCTGATAAGCATAACAGACTTGCAACAACAATAAAAAAGACCTTACAGACCCCAAACTTTTGAACAACAGTGTAGGCATACAAAAGGACGAGAACTATGTACTAGGCTGACAATTTGATGCTGATTGTGGGACTTTTTGTACAGACGTTTAGATCCTCTTCCACTGAAGCTCAAGATGTTTCTTTGCTCATCTCCAACTATGCTGGAGAACATGATCATCAGGTTTATGCAAACTTGTGGAGTTCATGCAGGCCAAGCACTGCCGTCATTAAAGACATCTAGAATGATGCTTATAATCCACCACAAAGTGTCAGCCTCATAACAACGTCAGAGACATTTTCATGAAAACATGGTCCCCCACCCACAGGCACACATCCAGGCTTAATTCCATGCTAACTCCAGGCTGTGAACGCCTAGGGGTGGGCTTAACTAAGATGGCCTGAGATGTTATGCGACTCAGTTTTACATTCGTAAAGCCATATGACATCCATAACCCCCGATATGCACACCATACGGTTATCTACTACAGACCATCCTCGCTAGTCACAGACACACACAGAATGGGTGCAAGGCTGTAAAATGATTGTAAAGACATTATTACTGCCTTGTGTCAACACAACAAGAAAAAAAATGCTTTTAAAGTTGCCATGAAACTTGTGATATTACTTTCTTTTATGTCAAAGTTAATTTCTAGTAAGAACTTTATTTTTCTCTACTGTGAACTGATTGGATCATTGTCAATTGCTACTGGCGCAAGCTCATGTGAACAGGTTCGTTTAAACAACATGCCTGCAACTTTAAGTTCATTTGTCTTCTTTCTTGAGTGTAACCGCCAAACTCTATGATCTCAAATTCTATGAAAACTTCTAGTTATGAGATGCTGTAAAACGTGTGGTTCATAGGACGAAAAAAGCTATATTTTATTCCCAACTTTAAAATGTGACCAAAAAAAGGGAACGTGACCTTTATAAAATCTGTGTTTACTTTGAGTCTGTTTGTAGAAAAACACAATCTAGGATGTTAGTGTAACAGGCTTAAGTAACAGTTCACACAAAAACAAATACTTATGTTTGACTTTTTTTCTTTTGTAGTTTTAGACAGAACGAGGCTGTTTTCATTTGCAACATTTTTTTGGTGAGTATTATTACACACACACACACATATACACATACATACATATATATATGTGTGTGTGTGTGTATAGATATACATATATATATTATGTGGGTGTGTATATATATATATATATATATATATATACACATACATAAGTAAAATTATAAATATAAAATAGGGGGCAAATAATACCTTTAGAAAAAAAATGCCACTAGAACTTTTTTAAACGAGCAAAAGAACAGTATTTTAAACAGCAGTTGGAACAAAGCCTTAACATCGACACTGACAGCATTGTCTATTAGATAAAGCTGGAAGTGAACTTTGAAGTCAGTGTTTAGATATACTGATTCGGTGATGTACTGGTCACTGCGCTTCGTCTGATGGACACATATGAACTTATTTAATGTCTTACTTGTAACAATACATTGCACACAAACTAAAGACAATAACATTAGCAGTCTTGCTAGCTAAACCATCAACCAAACAACCCATATACGCTGCGCAAAGCAGCATGCCAAACAAACTCGTTATGTCCAATCGCCTTGATCTAAAAAAAGCTTTAAAGTTATTGTTTTTCGCTAAAATAGATGAAACATGTGGTCTCGCCACCTTCCAGCTACAAGCTAACAGCTAGCTGAGCAAAGCATGACCATAACAGTTCCCACACAACCCCATATTATACTTACATTGTGCGGAAAGTACAATGATGGTGCAGGAAATTATTAATTCCCGGAATATGTCGTCTAAAATGTTTTATATCTCAGCTTTAGTGCATATTAGAACTATACACAAGCTAATGGCGCAAGCTGTAAGACTGTAACGTGAGAAACTGGTATTAAACACAACAAGCAGTAACCAATTATCAAGCGCTGCGTCACGTCTCGACGCGGGAGGGATAAGCGCTCAGCCAATAGAAAACGTGTTTACCTTTAAGCCTCCATCCGATTGGTCATTGCGATAATATAATAATGTGCTTTAGAAGCTAGCATATTAAAGGTGCACGCAGTGATTTTCCCTCAAAGAAGACGTTTTTACGAGTTGAACAGTAAAATATCACTAAAATCATATACATTAGTGTAAGCTGATAAATTCAGTCATACCCCAATTAGTAGGCTAATAAAAGCGCTTTTATTTTCCATGCAGCTGGTCGCATTATGGGTATCGGCAGGAAGATGCATGACAAGCGGCATACAGTTTAGTAGTAGTTTGCTGCCAGATCTTAGTTGTTTAGGATGATTCCACTGGTTCATCAGGTCCAGTTGCTAAATCCATCTTTTTCCCAGCTTGGCCAGACTGAAGTTACACTACTTTATTTGGTAATCCAGCCTGGAATTGCTGGCAGTATAGGCTATATGAAGTTGCACTTTAGCTGTTAAGTCTCTCTCAGTTTGTTTAAAATCTTATTCACAATCATTCATTCTATAAGTTTTTACATATACATTTGTACACATAAATACTTTTTTATTTAACAGATTATTACTGCACTTGAAATAATAAGTATACAAATACAATAAACACTACATCTGATATAAATATTGGTTTTGTAACATTTTATGGGCAGATGAAAGAAATTAATACAAATATCAAGTTCCTTGAGTGACCACCTAAAGTCCCATTCAATCCAAAGACAATAACTATATCAACATATCAACAAAGAATATCAATGAATCCCTTCCAGAATTTTAATGTTATAACAGCCAATCACAATTCAACTGGTGTGGACATTAATATAATTATTATTACAAGTATCTATAGTTATCAGTCTTAGACCTAATGGGCCTAAAGGAACAGATAAAGCATTGTAAAAACTCAGATTCTTTTATCTGCACAGAAAACATGACCATAGTCCCTCGTCTCTCAGTGAAAGCTGCATCCTCATTGGCCGCTCTGAGGAACACGGATTTACCCATACCACCCTCATGCGGAAAGAGCCGGTCTCGGATTGTCACCCGTTTATAAACACTCCTATTAAAATCTTGTTAACTGTGTTTGTCCTTTTATCTGCACTTATCTGATTCATGTACTTCAGTAGCATGAAGTGCAACTTCAGAATGTATAAAGGTTAAAGTGAAAAGCATGCTTTATTAGCTTTGTTCTGGGTGTTAAACATGAAAGATACGCATGACATGCAACGAAAAGGTATTTCAATGTAGTCATGCATTACTTCTAAGTATTCTTCATTTCTGTATTTTTTGACAACAATAATGGAAATTGTAGACGCAATAGACATAACTTTTTTGCAAGCAGCAAGATTATGTCCTTAGGTTTTCCATAAATATTAAAGCATTTTCATTATTATTATTTAAACAGACAAAAACTGATGTTTTATTTGATCGTTTTATTTAACGTCTTTCAATTATTTACTCCAGAAGTGTTAACTTTTTAAAAAAAAGTCATTAAAATATATTGTCACTTTACAATGAGCACACCATTATAAAACAGTTAACGCCATGAGGTAATTTAACAGTGTTTTGATTCACATTGGAAGAATAAATACTTTTAAACTCCCTTACAGTGCATATTAAGACTCTTCTTTTACATCACCAGTTTAGTGCCAAGCAGAGGTTTTAATACCATCATTAAATCCATCCTGTGTTTTTCAAACACCTCTTGCTCTGTCTGTTTGTTGATCCATCCACGCATGAGTCTTCATTCTCAGTGTGACAGCAGCCTCACTCCCTTTGAGCCCCTCGTGCTCCAATGGCAGTGACATGACAAACTTCTACATCGGCACCAAGCTTATGCAGCTCATCCAACCAGATCTGTTGCTTCTGGGACAGACGGTCATTAGGGCCCTTCACTTCCACCAGCTAGAAGAACACAACTCAAATTAGCCCCTACTGTGCATATCCAGTATTTAACATTATAATCGTATTAAAGCACTAAAATAAGCCACATAGTCAAAAGTTAAATACATTCCTAACCAGCAAGCAACATCTCTGACTCACCTTGTACTTCTTGCTGGACGTGCTCCAGACTACTAGATCTGGAAGCCCTCCTCTACAATGCCTGTAGTCCTTTGCCATTCTGAGGACCACACCACTCAGGAAGTGGCCACCCAAACAAGCCACTAGACTCTAAATCCAAGAAGAAAACAGCAATTACATTGTACTTGGGTATGGTTGCGAACGAAATCTGGCATAAACGGTTTAGTCAATTATATATTTCTAATAACAACATATGAAAATGTTTAATTCTAAAATATGCCAGAAGTATTTCATCAATGTGTGTTTTAATTAATATTGTAAAAGACACTCTGAGGAGAAAAAAATGAATGAAGGAAAGTTTATATCTCATAATTCGGAGTCAAAATTGTGAGCTTATAATACTGACATTATAAAAAGCGCAATTGCAACTTCATTACAATAATATAGTTGTCTGATTTAACTGCTATTTTAAAGTATGTTACTGTAAAGTAATCTTTGCAAATAGTTACCCCATTCAAGTAGACTTGAGCTGCCGGAAAGCAATTACCAAGATGGTCGCCATGTGAACAGACTTGCCATATATATATAGTCTCTGATTACCTGTGCCTGCTGAAGAGAGGAGAAGCGGTCCCAGTTCATCAGCGCACACACTCTCCCCTCCTGTGCCTTCCACACATCAGCGAGCAGCTCCTGCAGCGTCTCAGCAGACGCCGCGCGCAACATCTCAACACGCGCCTCGATAGCTTCCCGCCGGTTACCATAGAAACAATCAGTGTGCAAATCCAGAGGACAAGTCTGAGAAAGAGCATGCAGTCATTGATCTGTTGGGGTGGTATGCCCTGACAATAAAGCATAACCCTAAACAGTGTGACGCGCACAGCATTATTTCTTAATTATTGTGTACCTGGTAGGGGTTTCGGAAGACATCAGGGACCCCATCGATAAAGATGAGGTCCCACATGAGGAGTCCAAAAAGAGTGGAAAATGTAGAGCCTTCTCCATGAATGCCTTAAGAGGATTTCAGAAACATAATTTAAAGCATAACAAAGGCACAGAAGAATGGATGCGCTTGTGTATGATTCATCCACTATATAAGTTTAAAGTAATAAAATAGTTTTGGAACTGAAAAACAAACCATTTCAATAGTTTTCACTGAAAATCTGAACATGATTTAAGCAGCAGTGTCAGATTTGGGGAAAAATTAGTTTGCTTGATTTAGATCTTTTTAATAAATCACTTTATGTGGTTTATAACAAACCAATCTGAATGATTCAGACATCTATACATCTCGTTTGAATGCACAAAGGAGAGCTAGGCTAGTAGAGAATGTGTCAAGATTTTTACTTTAAAATGATGTACATTCTTCAAAATGTATTCACTGCCATTGTGATTCACTGAGTGAACGATTCCTCAATTTCCTCAAAACAATGGTGCACAAACAATGCGATGCCAGACCTTGATCAAAACCAAGTGTTCTGTAATGATCCAGAGCCAGTTCCTCAACAGAACACATGACCATAGTCCCTCGTCCCTCCGTGGAGCCTTCATCCTCATTGGCCGCTCTGAGGAACACTGATTTGCCCATCCCGCCCTCATGAGGAAAGAGCTGGCCTCGAATTGTCACCTGTTAAAACACTCCTGTTAAAATCTTGTTAACCGTTTTGTTATGGTTAACTAAAACCATTAAAAATTCTAATGAACTAAGATAAAATTCTAATCAAAATCGTAAACTTGAAAAACTAAAAAAACTAAAAAAGTAGTGAAAAAAACAAAAAAACAAAAAAACAAAAATGAAATGATGAAAGAGAAAAATTATTAATACTAACAATAAAAAAAACAGAAATTATAAAAAATTAAAAATGACTAAATATTACAACAGTATTTTTATAATACTAAAATAACACATCTTTCCAAAAATTCACCCACATTTTCCAATACATTAACTTAGTATTTAGTGACTACAAAATAATATACATAGAATAACATTGTACTACAATGGCCCTCCATGTCAAACTAAGTGCTCACATGAGTGACATCCTGTACGTGCACAGTGGGCAGATCTCGGAGCAGCAGACGGTATTTCTTCAAGCTGGCAGATTCCTTCATTCGGGAAGCTCGCTGGTGAAGTGACAATTTGTGGCCTGTTCGGACCAGAGGGTCATTCAGTCCATCCCGGATAGCACAAATGGCCTTGATACAAAAAGGTGTCACAATCAATCAATGCTTTAGAAGGATGCTTGTGTACAAAAGTAACATTTAATCAAAAAGAGGTACCTGCTCATGTTTTTTGAGGTGTTGCTGGAGATTGAGAGCAAGTCTGTCCCACCAGCGCCCCCTGCTGTCTACGCAGTACACTGACTGGGACAAAAGATTCCTGAGCTCCTCCACAGCTTCCTACATTGCAGAAATGAGAAGATAAATAATTAAACGAACTCATGTACATTCAATACATATAAGTGTTAACAGCGTACTCACCTCATAGTGGCGAAGTCTTTGTAAAATCTCAACTCCTCGAGACAGTATCCGAGTATAGGTCCAGCCCACAGTGAAACACCGCAGAAAAACAGGCAGTTGTTCTTGATGACTGCACACATACAGAAACTCAATCCATCTTTCAACAGCAAACAAATTAAATGAAAGATACATCTTCGTTTTTGAACCTTAGGTCACAGGAGTCTTTCATCTCCTGCCAGGTGGCCTTTGCTGTAGCATAGAGGACATGGGCATCCTCCCAGCTGCCTGTCTGCATCGCAGCAATCACTTCCTGCAGTGTACGCATCACTGTTTCATACCTGTACAGAAGAATTTGTACAGAATCTAACGCTTTAGAATAATAAAAGAGACGACAACATATCTAGAAAATAAAATAGAAAAATTGAAATATTATAATAAATATAAAATAAATATTTATTTTATATCTATATTGTAGTAATCGTTCTACTTCCTAGATTTTATCCTTGTTTCATTTTTATAGAAATGTTTTTTTTATTATTGTACATAATTGTAATGAAAATAATAGCATAATGCAAATAATCATAATAGTCCTAAAACACACACAAAAAAATTGAAGGGAAATTTGATGTTTTTGTTCATCTATACACCTTTTGTCACTAGATAATGTATTATAATTCAATAAATAAACCATAAAACTGACCTGATGAGGTCATCCCGGTCCTCAAACAGCCTGGTTAAGCGATTTACTGTGTACCCTGGGAAAGCTAGGCGGCCAGAATTGACAAGCAGAATGGTATAGAGCTGCCCCTGACCTCCAGCGGCCATCTCCTCCTCCTCTAAAGTGTCTGAGAGGGAGAACAGGAGCAGGACACGGGAGAACACAGCACGTGACCCGCGGCACAGACGCACACAGGATCCTGCCGCCTGCTTGGCCCTGAAAAAGACATGCTTGGATTTAAAATTCACTTACATTACTCACAACAGGCCCTTTTTAAAATATCTCTTATGGCTGCATTTATTTGAGGCAAAATACAGTACTTTGTAATATTCTTAAAGTTTAAAATAACTTTTAAATTTAAACATACTTAAACATTTTATTTAATCCCAAGGTGGCAAAGATGAATACTATCATTACTCCAAATTTTAATGTTACATCCTTAGTCTGCTTTGGTGTTCAAGAAAGTTTCTTATTATTATCAATGGAGGTTTTATCAACAGCTGCTGCTTCATATTTTTTGTAAGTGGTGATCACTTTTTCAGCATTATTTGACGAAAACAGATGAAAAGTTCATAGAGAAACACAGAGATATAGGAAAATCTTTTATAATCTTAATGTCACTTTTGATCAATTTGCAATCAATCCTTGCTAGATAAAAATATTAATTTATTACAAAAGGAACATCTTATAAACTTTTAACATTTAAACGGTACTGTGTTTCAGTGTCACCTCTTTCAATTTTACATCCACGACGTTTACAGCTTCTGTTATTCCTCTAGAACAACATCACTCTATATATGTATGCACTGATCGTCTGTGTATCTTATCCATCTCACCTCTTGAGAATGACTGCAGCCGTGTTGTTTTGACTGACAAAGAGGGATCGTTGTTTCCCCAGCTGGAGCAGTCCCTCCACCAACTGATGTTTCTGAGTCCCATTCCCTCCACGGCCAAGGTGAAATGTTTTGGCCAGGTTTCTGAGCTCCGGTGCAGGCAGCAGATCCAGAACCTCTTGGATATCATGAAGCTCAGATTCTACCACAGGGAACAAGCCATAAGCTGTTGGTAAATATGTTGCCTGATACTTAACTACAGCTAACGGTTTTTAAACTGCTGATATTTTGGTTGCCAAATCAAATCACATCACCAACCTGCTTGTAAGAAGCCACATGTGACCAGCTCTTGAATGACAGGTCTGAGGTCTGAGCTGATCTCTGTGTATTCAAGCTTACTGACCTGAAGCCATTTCAGCTTCCTTTGAAACAGACGGACATAAAGCTTCTGAGCAGGTACTACAGGAAAGGGAGAGTACAAACATTCACTATTGTTTTTAAGCAGCTTATTATTATTATCCTAATATACTGATTTGATGTTTAAGCAGCATGATTTTACAGTATAGTAACAGTATAAACATTTTGTTATTATTTACTCACCCTCATGTCGTTCCAAACATGTATAAGTTCCTTTCTTATGTTAAAAATAAAAAAGATACTTTGAAGAATACTGGTCAATCACCAAGTTTCGGTTCTCCAAAATTCTTCTTTTGTGTTCAACATAAGAACAAAACTTAAACAGGTTTGGAATGGTATGGGGTTAGTAAATGATAATAAAATGCAAAATTTTTAGGGGAACTTTTCCTTTAATATATTTATTAAAAAAACACATGAACCAGGAATCTTTGGTGAGTTTTTTAAATAGACATCCTTTGTAATATTATAAGTAATAAGAGCAGAACTGAGACTTCAAAATGGCTTTAAAGTAGTTCCTCTACCTGAGAGCTGCTGAAAAGTGTGAATGGTTGAGAAGTCTTCCTCATTGAAGAGCATCCTATCATCCTCATTCTCCAACACCGCCTCCAGGACAGTTCGAAAGTTCTGCAGGTAATACGGCAACCTGGTGTGCTGATGCTCTGATCCCTCGCTGACCTTCTCTATGGCAAATGCTTTGGACTCTTGTGTGGTATCGGGCTTCCTCTCAACGTCCTTGTTTGTGCTTTTGATTTGCCTTTCTGATAATGGAACAGCATCAGACAAGGTCTCAGTCTGATCTGACCTGACATTCGTTTCATGTCCGCTTTCAGTTTTATTTGGAAAAAATCTACTTTTCTTATGTACGACCGAGGATTCTGTAGTGTTTATGTCATTTTTAGGTAATTCGCCTGATTTCCGCTTTAGTACCCTGGATGAGGAAGAAGATTTCACTGACTGAATGTCAGTGCTGCTGCTCGATTCTGCCAGAACGGCCATAGACTTCTCTATGTTTTTCACTTGAGGTTTGTTTGAAGTCCCTTGTTCTGTTGGGAATGTGTTATTTGATTCCATGTCACCAGCTACGGGTTCAAAAGTTGAACTCTTCATGCAATTTTCCTTCTGTGAACTGCTCAGTTCTGCATCATGGGCCTCTTCTTTTCCAGAGACATGAGTGTGATCCATGTCAGATTCACTTGAGAGTCTAAGTGCTCTTCTAGACAGTTTAGAAGACAAACTTCCAAGACCAACTGTTCTGACCGGTTTAGCTTGTAAATTTGTTTCAGATGAATCTTGCCTCATCACGCAGTTCTTTTTAAAATACGGACTCGCATTGTCTCCTGTGCTTTTCTCTTTCCCATCATTTCCAGATGAACCATTAGAGGGTGTTTCGGTTATTTTCCCCAGCTTGTCGTCACTGATAGCCAGTGCATCTTCATGATTCTCTCCAAGAAACATCTGACATTGAGAATCTATATGTTCATTAATCTTGTAACGAGGCACAAGTTTGCCACACAGAGGACATGCCAGTTTACACGGTGGTGTATTCCTGAAAAATGAAGTTATAGAAGTAACCCCACTTCCATTGCTTGTTCTCTCTTTGATTGCACTGACCTTCTGGCTCTTTTTCTTTGTCACAGAGAGTCTCCTGGCTCTGCCTCTGTTAGATGAGCTGCCTTTGCCTGTCTGAGACTCCATAACTGTTTATAAATTTTGTCTCATAAACCATCTAGGCATTGTGGAATGGAGGTGTAAAGCAGACTGCATATCTGTTTCTGAACCTAAGAAAAAGTAGGAGAGAGTGAAATTCAACAGACATTGGCTTAATTAAGTAAAGAAATGGGGCTTCGTTATATCTTTGGTTATTCACAAATGATAATTTTGCTACAACTGATTTTATTTGCCCCTGGTTCAGGCTATGGAAGACCAACAATAGACCAAACTCCCTCTGCAATAGACTGCATTAATCATGCCACCAACGAATTAAAACAAAAAAAGTGAATATGAAACAAATCAACACTGTCAAATACTCACTACGCTATACATAAAATATAAGTATTATACAGATAAAAATAAAGCGTCTGATAACTGTGCATACCTTTCTGGCGCTGAGATTAGACGTGAAGCCAGTCACAGGAATACCTGGCGCCATGATTTTTTCTTTCTTTTCAAAATAAAAGTCAGCACAGGTCCAGTTTTTCTTTAGTCATGTATTTAGTTATCGTTTTTTCTGCAGCAAAAAGGCAAGTTACTTCTTCGAAACCTCCATTAAGCAAAATAGTATTTTTTTTGTCTCGAAACTATGGAAATTGGTTCTCAACGTTCTTCGAATTACATTTCTTGTTTTCTGCAGAAGTCATAGGCCACTGATTTCTAATGACATGAGAGAGAGCAACACTTTTTTGTTCGACTGTCCATTTAAACCCAGACCTTATTTCATGTATGAATCAAAAACCAGTTGATTTACAAACTAAGGTCATGGCAGAACGTCACGACTATTAAATTCACCACTGAAACACTATTTTGTGTCCTTTAACAAGAAACCCCACAGCAGTTGAACAGTTCACACACTGTGAAAACATAAAAATAACAGTGACTAACATGACTAAATTGTGTCCGATCCGTAAAGGAAAAATTCATCATAGTTGAAGTGGATTGTAAATCATATAGTTTATGTTAAAATAGCATAACAGTCTTAATTTAAATTGTAGAGATTTTTCTAAAGAGTTTAACAAATAGGCCTATGTACATATTCATTAAGGAGACCCTGTTATGACGTTTGTTTTCAGATTAATTAATTGCATTATTTTACAAAATATTAATGATTTCACTATTTGGAAAGAATTCTATAATTGTTTATTAAAATTGACAAGAAGAAACAAAACACTTACTTTCAAGAGACAGTGTTGGATTGAATTCAACAATTGGACAATAATTGCAGTTTCATTTCGACTGCAGCTACAAACACACATTCCATGAATGTTGGTGATACACTAAATCAAAAATATTTTTGCACTTTTAAGAGCATTTTCGTTACTAGTCTCAATTTGACGTGCTAGGAGATCAGATAAATTTTAACAAGCACATATAAAATAGCTTTTCTCTTGAGAAATAAAAATATTTGGGGTATAAAGGCATATACAAACAGTGGTATTCCCAAAGTCTTCGATTTTTAATTAAATAGTTTAGTGGATACTATAAAATGAACATGTATGACAGCCTTAGCACTCACATATGAACCCTCAAAAATGGTAGAATTTAACCAAAAAGAAGAAAATATATTTTTCTAAGTTACACAAGCTTTAAAGTAAGAGAATGTGGAAGAAACCGAAAACAAAAATATTTCTGTACTCAAAAACTGTTACCGATGTGGGTGTTGCGCTTTTGGCGATTGTAAAACAAATTCAAGGCACTTTCTGTGAAATGGGCCGCAACTCAAATACACAAATTCCTTTATCTCCTTAATTTTTTGATAACATATTTTATAAAAGAAAAAAACAAAGAACAGATTTAAGAACATATTTGGAGAAGTCCTCATATCATCACAGTTATAACAGTAATTATTTTCACGAGGAATCATATTTCAGATCTCACCAAATGTTCCTTGTTAATACAGGCACACAGGAATTTCTTTGGCACATCTCTACTAGTTTCTGACAGAGGGGGGTGAGAGCGAAAAGGCTGCCAAAGGCCTTCATGGTGGTTCAGTGCCTTGCTCAAGGCACGACAGCTGGTGACAGAGAAAGTAACCAATTCTGATTCAGGGCTTCCCGATACTGGCCACCCATATCGAGAGAGCAATCAATATCAGTTAGAATGATTAATTATTGCAACACACTTACAGACAGATCCAACAAATCAAGAATCATGGTAGGTTTGTTCACTGATCAAATCTTATTACTTAAAGCCAAATCTTGGACTATTTTTCTGTGTATTCTTCCAACAGGTTTTACCAACTGTTATTACCATTAGGGTCCATATTAGTAGGGTTGCAAAAAAAGGGAGTTTTTTTTCCCATTCACGATAAACATATATTGGGCAATGTAGAGCTCTTTGATATTTTTGAACCAACTTAAAGGTATTGTTCACCCAAAAATGAGAATTCACACATTGTTTTATCACCCTCATGATGAAAGCCTTTAATCTAAACTATTTAATCTAAAGATATGAATTTACATTTATGACAAAGAAGTCTAAATTTGCAATTCTGATTTTGTGTTCTTATATCAAACGTGTATTAACGTGAGGTTAATACAAAATGCCAAATTGTGAGATAAAAGTTGCAATTACCTTTTATTATTCCTCATGTCATTTCACCAGTATCACTACTGCATTATATAAAAGAAAGTTTTTGGTCATTCAATTAAAGTCAGAGGTCTACTGTTGTTTTGGACCCCACTGACTTGGACTCATTGTACGGACAAAAAAAAACAAACAGTTCTTCAAAATATCTTTTTCAAATTTTCATTTTTGTGTGAACTACCCCTTTAAGGCTCATACTTAACCAGGCGCAATATTAAAAGATTACAATGAGTGTCTCATTACAAATGTGATATAATACGTGGTTACTTCCAAAGCAATTACCAACTATTTGATTCTTACCTTGCCATCATGTTCAGAGTGATATGAAGGCACCACAAACTATCACAAGGTCATGTGATTTGTTGCTAATAATGAATAAACAGCACATTTCCCCCATCAGAAGAGCAATCTTCTGGCTGGGTACCGTAACAAATAATTCACAGCAAAAATCAGGAAGGGGTATTCGTAGTCCTTCCAGCAACGTTTGTACAATTCTGTTCAACAGATACAATCAGGTAAAAGGCTGTATGAGATAATTTCCGAAGACAACATACACATGAAAATACATCAACAATAAATAAATAAAACACTCACATAAAAGGTAATGAACAAAAGAGAAACAGCAGAAATAAGGAAATGAATGAAAAGTTTAGAAGGAGGTTTTCTGCTAGTTGGCTCTGTGGTGATGGAGCAGGAAGTTGACATCAAAATTGAGGCACAATGTTGTTCTGCTCTTTCGGATGTTTTTTGTAAGATCCTGTTTGTCGCTCTCAGCCGTTGCACTGCTGCTGGTAACGGCGATTGAGTTCTCGCAGCTCCTTCTCGCGAACGCGGCGTGCCTTGCTGGACTTGGTGGAGCGGCTGGAGCGAGTGGACTGTGCTGATTTGGTGCTGTGGCAGCGTGATGATGCTCTCTTCAGGAGGTTCTGGGAAATGGAGCGCTGCAGGTTTTTCATGGAGGAGGAAGCAGCCATGCTGACGATCCAAGGGTGTTTAAGAGCCTGTCCCGCAGTCAGACGTTCAGAGTGGTCCACCGTGAGGACGCGGTCAATGAAGTCCTTAGCAAGGTTGGAAACACTTGGCCATGGCTGTCAGAAAACAGAGAACAGAAAAAAGCCTAAAATGATTCAGTCATTCTGAAACGAGTTGTTTATACAGTGTGGAGGGAAAATAAGATTCATTCAATTCAATTAAACGAATTCAAAAGTTTAAGTTGCAGCACTTCTGTATACCGCACATGAAAACATGTAACAACCCAGCTAATAAAATATTATTATATATTTATTTTACATTTTTGAAATGTAAGAAAGTTGACATTTGAAAGGTGACATTTTAAGCTCACAGTGGCTGCATTAAAACAATAAAATACAATAATACTGTGAAATATTGTTACAATGTAAATGAACTGTTTTCTATTTTAATATATATTAAAATGTTATTTATTCCCGACATGGCGAAGCTAAACCATGACTAGCCATTACATCATCGTCGTGTCACACAATCCTTCAGAAACCATACTAATGCACCAATTTGGTGCTCAAGAAATATTTTCTTTTTACATTATCAGTTAATATAAATTTCTGATTCTAATATTTTGTGGAAACTGTGAAAACATTCTGGATTGTATGACTAATAGTAAGTTCAAGAAACACTTCTCTTCTGAACTTTCCACTCATCCAACAATCCTGAAAAAGCAAGGATTTACAGTTCGTAATATTATTAATTATACATTTAATTAATAACACTGTAACTATAATATACTATATAATGAGCAATTACAGAATAGCTCATATAACATAATATAATAACAAAATATAATACTTAGTGATTTCTGTATTTTAAGATAGATATAGCCTAGATATTTTGGATACCCATATCATTACAAGGAAAGACAATTCTGTCAGTAATTACTCGCCCTCATGTCGTTCCAAACCCGCAAGACCACTGATGACATTAATTATTTTAACAATGTCTTTATTACGTTTCAAGGCCTGGGAACATTTTGGTTAAATTGTTGCCTATGCAGGATCAGAAAGTTTTTTGGTAAGGATTTTAAAAACATCTTAATTTGTGTAAAAGTAACTAATAACAGAATTTTAATTTTTGGGTGACCTGACTCTTCAGTGCCCATATTGGACCTTTGCTAATGTACTGATGTGTAACCAGCTTTTAATCTACATTGTCTGGAAATACTTAGATGTCAATAAGAAAGAAAGAAACAAAGGCCGGTCAATTATAGCAACAGCTATTTTGCGGACAATGTGGAGCGTAATTCCAGTTCAGTAAAAAAAGAAGGAAAGCACACTCCCTGCACTGCATCACCTGTGCCAGGACTGGCCAGATCAAAACATGACGGTTTCTGCAATGCGAAATGTACAAACTAGTTACTTTAAAGATCATTTTTCAAACTTTCGGCACATCTTCAGACTAGCCTTGCATGTCCTGGTATGTTATGACAACTGGCCAAACACTAGCAGCTCTATAAGCAAGAGAGAAAACAAAACATGGTTCGGTTTTTGTTGGTTAGCATGACTCCTCCAGGGCTTTTCCCTGTAAAGCCCACATTCGTCTTGTCTGTGACTCACAGCAGCAGAGAGGCCTTGACGCACACACTCTGCCAGGAACTCTGCGGCCTTACATCACACGCTCATGCAGGGGGTTACTGCGGGATAAGACATGATGACAGGGCTGCGCTGGGTATTGTCCAGCTAACACAAACACACACACACTAACACAAAATACAAGCACATGCAATTGAACAAAAACATGCATACAAAACACGACAAATAGAGGCACGCAAATAAACAGGCTCAGAATTCCAAGGTCAAAGACATAACGGTTGGCAAAGGTTTAAAGTATTTGAAAAGCACTTCGCGATGAATGGAAACACATTAACAGACAGACAGACAGAAGGAGGCAGGACCATCATAGGCTTTTGTGTTGCCTTTGAGATGGTGGCTTTGTGGGGAATATTTCTAATTAGGAATGCAGTTCTGAATGGACTAAGCAAAAGCCTCAATGACCTCAAGTGACTGTATAGCAGTGGATAGATATTTTAATGGGGTGCTGTTGTTCTTCTTATAGAGAGGAAATGATTGGGCAAAGGTTTGTACAGTGCAGGATGAATTAGTATTTTTTGTTTTTTAAAGCAAACCGATGGCCTCAGAGCTAATAGGTATGGTCTACATGGCAAAAAGCTTTTGAATCTCACCAGACCGTAGACACTTAATATATGCAACGTTATGACTTTAGTTCCCAGACAATGTGTACTTAGTTGGTTGGTTGGTGTTTAACACCATGCAAGTTTACATGCAAATTTTTACAGCAAGTAAAAAGTTTAATTACTATAAAAGAGCATTTTAAAAACCTATATAATGTTTATAGGGGTCACTTATAGAGGGAGGACACATACTATTAGTACAGATGTAACAAGTTAAAATAAAAATAAATAATTATTCTGATTTAAAACTGTTTTTTTTAGGTAAAAGGTTCATCTAATAAAAGATTTGGGAATCTCTGTTCTAAGGAACAAGCAAAAAGAGAGTCTCTTATAAGAATAAATCCCTGTTCATACAAGAATGATAACAATAAAGATCAAGATCCACACCAGCAAACGATATTGTCTGTTTATTCTAAGCACATATTGTTTGACAAATTAAATTCTCAAGCTCGTGACAGCAGGACTGATTATGATTGGCTGTCAATATTTTTATTATTCATTAAATCTTTCTGAAAGTGACTCCAATGCTATCGTTTCTCGTGCCGTTAGCTGTGGTGTGGACTATGCTATTCTTTAATATTGAGAACAATTTTTAGAGCTATATCTTTTTAATGTTATCTGCATAGGTACCGTTCTTGATGTGAACAGGGTTTAAAGATATAAAACAATAAACAACAATAAATCAGTCAATTGGAGTTTAAAAGTGAAAAAAAGTAAACAAAAATAAATAAAAATCAAATTACCAGAAAAGTTGAAAATAATTTTCATTGTGGTATGGAGTTCCCATTTTCCAGCTAATTTTTCCAACTTCTGAAATGTATATTTTTATTACTGAATGGTTTTATCTCCATATAAAACAAGAATACTAATAAGGTCTGTACTCAATAAATCTGCGAGAATATGTTTCCTAGTAAACAATCCACCCCTTTCCCCCCGGCTGCCACTCAACGGACAAACAGGTAGTGCTGCCCCAAACTCAAACCATTTGTTGAATCAATGTTGCTATGTCAGGCCGCTCCAACAAACAGTGCAATGCTGTAAGTGCCACAGACCACAACGCTTACACTTTTCGGGGAAATCAACCTACGAATGCTTACTTATACTTGTCTCTGCACAAATATAAGCAAGCTGGCATAGGAGAGAGTATTTTACACACATCAGCCTTAAACTTGGGTGGGAGGAAGAAGTTTAACTTTAAAGGAAATTTAAGGGTAAATACCACAAATTAACATCGACATACCAAACAAAGCATATATATATATATATTTCATAAGAGCTTGTTTGTTTGCAAAAGGGGTCAGCTAAAATCAAACGAATCATAACGCATAGTACAATGCAAATGAGCCTAACAACATGGCATACAAATACCGCTGGGTTTAATAAAACCAAGTAACATCAGCATATGCTTTATAGCACTTCTATACCTAATCGAAAACATCTGCATTTTCAATCTCCCAGCAACCCTTGTTTTGTACATGCATGATCCGCATAGCTCATAAAAATCTCACATATATAGCCCACACATACAATTCTATATAACCACAGCTAGTGCAAGAAAAGACATTTCAGGTCCCATTAGTATAGGGATTTTGTAACTTTAATAAACAATTAATTTGTTAATGTTACTTAATAAAATCAAAACTGTTCTGTTAGTTCATGTAAGCTCAGCTCCATTAAAAATTATTTACAGGTATGCTACATCTTTTGATTTAAAAAATGAGGTAAAATTTAGAGACCAATTCAACTATTAACTAGTAACTATGTAATAGGATACCTATTATTAACATATTGGCCGTTTATTAGTACATATAAAGCACATATTCTACCTCCCTAATCCTACCCGATGCCTAAACTATTAATTAATAATCTTTAAATTAGGAGCTTATTGTTGTAAGTCGTAATTAATGGTAAGAACTGAAACTTAAAGTTATTATATTATGTTAAAATTTAAATCAATTAATGCTATATTAGTGTTAACAAATTTAGTTTACATAAAGTTAACAAACAGGACCTTTTAAAGCAGTGGGGTCTGAATTCCGGTCCTGCAGACCCATCACTCTGCACAGAATATTTGTACACATGTGCAATGTGTTACCATTATTAGTTTTTACATATATCATGCAAAAGATTTTATCTCTGTGAATTATCCCACTGGGGTTTGACATGTCGAGTTTGGCTTTATCTTTCACTTTAACTCTTTTTTTAAAGATTGTCGGTCGAGACACAAGCACATTAAACTTGAAATAATACATGTTATACAATTCAAGGAGATCTGTAAATGAAATATTTAAGTCCATGATTATCATTTTTGACTTTAGATTACAAACATCATTACATTATTACATCACAATTAATAAAAATATAAAACCTCAACTTATGTTTTGGTCTCTTGTACCCAAAATTTTCTTTTTCCAGAAAATGGTAATAAAATGCATAAGACTAAAAACTTCTTTGCACACAACAACCTCTCCCACCAAAAAGTATATTTTTTTATACTTGTGTGGTGTTAAAAATTAATTTCTCAATATGCTATACTATTTAATTAACTTGTTTTCTTTTAATTGCCACAGGTTTTGTATTTCCTTGTGGAAGTCATGGTTGGTTGTAGGCCTCACTGATCTGAGCACTTCAGTTCTTGAGTAAACACTACCAAAATAACTTAAAAATGGACGTGCAACCAATCAGTTCCTTAACCTGTGCTATTAAGAAAAAAGTTGAAACAGGATAATTTTTTGACGAGGAACTGTGTAAACGATTTTGAGCATGGCACACAGAGATAAATTAGTCACACTGTACTTACCTCCCCGGAGAAGCTGTATTTTCCTTTGAGGATCTGTCGGTAAAGGCGCATGCGATTGTCATCCTCAAAAGGCATGGTTCCACTGAGCAGTATGTAGGAGATGACTCCCAGCGCCCACATGTCTACTGCATTAGTGTAGGGCTTTCGGACCAGTATCTCCGGCGCAATGTACTCAGGTGTTCCACAGGTAGTCTTCATCAGGCATTCATCGCCTTTCTTCCGTGTGCTGGCCAAGCCAAAGTCTGTGATCATGATCTTGGAATCAGCACCAGGATGGTAGTAAAGCAAGTTTTCAGGCTTTAGGTCCCTGTGCGTGATGCCCAATGTATGGAGGTACTTCACCCCATCGAGAACCATCTGCAGCACCCGCGTGGCGTCCCTTTCGGTGAAAGATCCGCGGGCGATGATTCGGTCGAACAGTTCTCCGCCAGTGGCCAACTCCATCACCATGTAGACCCGCTCAGCCGTCTCGAACACCTCCATCAGTTGGATGATGTTGGTGTGGCGCACCCGTCGCAGCACGCAAAGTTCAGATTCACACACTTCTCTGCCCTCACGGTAGCGCGTCTCGATCATCTTGATGGCGTACGGCTGCCGTGTGCTTCGGTGTTCCACTCGTACTACTCGACTGAAACTGCCCCGGCCTATCAAAGCTTTGATATCATACTTGGCAGTCACTCGAGGGTCAAATTTGGCCCTGTATTTGGCTACTTTTTTCCGGTGTGGGTCAGCAGGCTCCAGCTGGCCATTAGCCGGAGGAGGGGACTGGCTCACCTTCGCAGCAGCCTGGCTTTGACCTTGAGGGGACGGTGAGCCTGTTTTCTCCCCGCCACCGTCACTTTTGATGAAGTTTTTATAGACATCAGTCTGATGTGGCTCTACCTTTTTGACTAGGTCAAGTCGGACGTCAACGGGTGGCTCTGGGAGGACTTTGCTCGTCCTGCACCCCATCACATCAAAATCCTTCCTTCCTGGTGCCAGCAGCACATCCTCAGCTCCCAGGTAACATCTAATCTGTGCGCGGTGCAGTGCCACACCAGCAAATGCCACGAAGGGACACGTCCAGGTCCACAGTCAGTTACCCCTCCAAACAGCAGCCCAGAATTGCCTTAAATCCAGTCAGTGCGAAATTTGCAAGAGTAAATCTGAAAAAACAAAACACTTAGTATTAAACAAAAGAATTTCTTCATAAACAAATCTGCTTAGTATAGACTACTGCACATATAACGCATGTGTATTGACTCTTTTACTCACCCTCAAACTGCTCTACTATGAGTTTTTTCTTTTCCTGAACACAAAAGAAGAAGTTTTAAAGAACGTGGGTAATCAAACAGGTCGCCATTTTACTTTCATACCCCCCACATTCCTCAAATGATCTTTGTGTTTAGCAGAAGAAAGAAATGCACAGAGGTTTGGAACAACAGAGGATAAATACATAATGACCAAATGTTCGTTTTGGGGTGAACTCTCCCTTAAAGTGTATAACAATGTATATTTTGCATTTAGTGTAAGACGTTTTAATTTTAGCTCATATTTGCTATAAAGTGTGAACAGTAACAGTTAATGATGATATGTGAAAATAACAAGTTTCGGTTGATCGCAATACACTTTTGGTAAATTAAAATGTAAACGATATAATAAAGCACAAATAAATAAACAGAAATAACCATATAATGTAACTATATCATTCAATAATTGTCATTAAACAGGCGATCTTGAATAGAAAGTGAACATTACATATGTGTGGCATTGGATAAATAGTAAATAATTAGACCACTATAATTCCTGTGTAATAAACAGTGCTGTTAATAAGTGCAAATAAACAGTGAATACACATAAATTCAACAGTATAACTGCTGTGATTTCTCATTTGAGGATAGACAGATAGATATAGATATATATAGATAGACAAATAAGTAAATACAAGGTACAAATGCAAAGGATATTTGTTGGCATAACTGCACAGCTTTTACCGTTAACTGTATATACGTTTCATTGCGTTTAACAGCGTTAGATATCACTTAAAGTCTGAAACGGTGATCTCTGGAGCTGCTGTGATATGCGATTTACGGCGCGGTGTTACTGTATCAAGCTGGTAAGGAAATAAATAGCTAACTAAGACACCACTAATCATATTATCATAGTAGTGTCATAACATATCAGTTGAGGACTTTATATTCTTAAACTATACACCGAATTGTACTTTATCACAAAAAAATCCACTGCCCCCCCCACAACGACTTAAACTCAGACACTTGTTCACTTATTCATCGGTCAAAATGAACTTTAAAAGCTCTTCTTCAACTTCGTTATCCCCTGCAGGCCTTAACGGATACAGCCATGTCACAAAGTCGTAAACAAATCGTTAAAATGCTTGAAAACGAACGATAAAGCTCATATACCCCCCAACATGACAAAAAAAAAACTCCCCGTCCAGCACAAATCAATTGTTTTCTCGAGGCCTGGATCAAAAAAACCCGAACTTAACCGCTAAGCTTTTCGTTATTTTGTAGTTTTTAACGACCACGGTATGCATTTAAAACCGAAACCGTTAACTTTTAAAGCCCAAATAGAGTTGAAAGTTACCTTAGGAGGGATTTTCTTACAGGCGATAGTGGGAGTAAGAAGAGATTCCCAGCGCCAGCCTCTTCACTCCAGTTTCAGCTCTTCTCTCCATTTTACCGCTTTTCTAAAACTTTAATCCGACTAGAAAGATAGTATCTCCTTAGTATTTACCAACATGAGCATGTTGAGTCCAAAAATAATAGTTGTTAACTTGTTTGTATCGCTACAGAGACGAAGCGATATGAAAAGAAAAGTATGAAATTGAGACCGCCTGCTTGGAAACGGTGTTTTCGGAGTGGGACCACCTTTTTTTGTGTAGACCTTTCTTTTTTTCTCCCCCCTTCTCCGTTTTTTTCTTTTGGGAAAGGAGAGACCTCCGCTTGTTTCGACCCCTGCAACAAATATTGTATAAGTTAGTCAGAATCATGAACATGGCCGAGAAAACAAACTAAGTTTATGTCGATCGTGCGTCTCTGGGACAAACGTTCATGTATGCGCCTGTATCCTGTAACTAACTGTACAAGCAATTTAATTCTAATACAGGACAAGGGCTTGGTTTCCTCATTGTTTAAACATTCAGAACAAGCTTTTATTGCTTGACGTAAAAATGAAGGCATAACTTAGGTTTTTTTGTGATAAATGAGTTGTATAACAGCATACTTTTTAATATTTCTCTGCATTAACATGTGAAGAGTTCAGCTGCAAAAGCCTCAAAGTAGAATTTCTGGCTACTTTATATGTGTTTAAGTACTGGTACTTCTCAGTGGCTTGAGGCTGATTCAAATCATTTAGCACATTTGAAGAGAAAGTACTTGATGAACATATACTATGCGTGGAGAGCATTCAGTCAGTATCATTAATCTCATTTTTGACCAAGATGGCTATTAGAGGCTTTTGCATCTGAACTCTTCTGTATACTCTATAAAGGTATCAAAAAGTTGTGAAACATGTTTCGTAATGTTAAAATGTTTGTAAATATGTAGTGTTTTGTGCATAATTCGCACAGTGTACTTTTAGGCATCTTTTGTTTATTATTTATTTACTTCAAATTTATTTAAAACGAATTTATTGTAGATTTTATGCATCTGAGTTTGAATAATTTAGTCTACAATTTGTTAAAACCAGTATATTTACAAAGTGTAGATTAAAAAAACCCGTAAAAAGAGTAGGTTGTCTCTTCTATTTTGTAAACATTTATTAGTTAAGGTGACATTGTAATGTGGGAGTTTTGTACAAAAATCCTGAATTAATTAACCTTTCACTTTCCAAAATATTTTTTTTCTGTTTCAGTGCTGCTCTGATAAAGGGACTTTTATTTTGTACAAATCAGTTTAGCATGCATCGTAGCTTGCTTCATTACGAAGCAAATATTTGAAGCAAGCTACGATTCTTTCATAAGTTAAAAGGAGAAAACTTAGACAGGGTGGTCTACACTCTTTTATACAAACTTTTGTGTTTAATTTGGTTAATGAATTTTAACTTGCTCCCAACAGATTAATCCCATTGATTAATACGTACTTGTTTTTTGCCTTAAAGATAATGTACTAATGTAAAGTAAAAGGAGGACCTACTTTTTATATGAGCTCTTTACTTCGTATACATTTTTTAAATAATATTCTATAGTAGATAACTGTTTTAGGTCACACTACTAATTATTAAAGGCTACATGCTGATTTTATTCAACACACCACGTGAATCTCAAATGATCTGATTCATCCACTCGATGGCGCTGTTCTTTCGCTTGACAGA